>JAPZVO010001374.1:0-18219 GCA_029962745.1 Echinometra lucunter | reverse complement strand
CTCAAGTTCTAAATTATGGAATAGCCTTCCTGAAGACATCAAAAAGTGTTCATCCTCTGACTCTTTTAAAAATCATCTCAAAACACTTCTTTTCCATTCTTGATCACATGTACACGCGCCTTGAGCACTCCACAGAGTGGATTTGGTGCGATATAAGGTATATATTATTATTATTATTATTACTCAGGCATACTAAGGGCATACTCATAAATGAGCATAACATAGTACGGTCTACTTTAAACTGAAAATCTCGTTATCTTAATCGTCATTGGATATTTTACCCAGGGTAGTCCTAAAAATTCTACCATGAAAGATCTCTTAAGTGCCATGAAAAAAGTCATATATGGTTAATATAATTTTTTCAATGAATTTATAAATGAATGAATAAATAAGTAGATAAATAAATAAAGGAATAAATAAATGTCTCACCTGAATCGCAGAGTTCCCCGAAGAAGCCAACGGCACAATCACAAGTAAAGCTGTCCATCCCATCAGTGCAAAGTCCGCCATTTTGACAAGGGGAGGTCACGCACTGGTCCAAATCTTTTTTGACAATAATGTCAAAAATTTTAATTAATTCATTTCAATACAGTTTGCAAAGTACTTTTCCTGTAATTCGCATTTATGTTTGCACTATTTCTACATATGATATTTTGCACAAAGTATCTGTTCAAAATCATCTCGTGATTTTTGTTCTTTTTTGCTATACCTGAGCAGTCCATAAAATCGATCTGTTCCTTTAGACAATTTGTGACTAATTATTGCTGTCAGTGGCAGGAAATGCATACAGAAATTGGTATACCGTAAATAGAATTATGCACTCATCTGGCCTGAACGTTTGCTCTGAAATATTCAGCTATTTCTCGTCAGATTTCAAGTCTTCTGTGAAACTCTTCCAAACTGACATAAAAAGAATAAGAAAGTAATCAATCCGCTTTTCAACTTTACCAGAGCTTCATTACGAACCTGTAGTAACGGAGATAGAACCAATGCTAATCGGACTATTAGGGCCAATCCCCTCTACGAGGAAGACATAGTCCGTATCATGCGTGAGACCAGTAATAGTTGCTGTACTGCCCAGTGATTGGACTGTCATGGGAGTGTTTCCATCCAAGTAGCTGATCTCATAGAGATTGAATCCGGGTACGTCATCCCAAGATATAATAATTGTGTCTGAGGTTGTGCTGACAAGTCTGATCGTGGGTTCCGACCCTGCAAGAATATTGATTTCATTTAATGATATGATTTGGTGGGAAATACACGAGTACGTGAGTGACTTTGGTATTGTGCGTTGGTTTAGGAGAGTCTACACTGACTGTTGACTGAATAAACCTTCCTATTGCAAAATAATAATAATGATAATGATAATGATAATGTGCATAATAAAGCATAATATGAATACAGTTATAGATGTACACACGACAACTAGTTAATTCCAACCAGAATAGCAATAGCTACGTTAAGGCTTGAATATATCTTTTTCCCCTGCTCATGAGCCCCCAGTCGGAATTCGAACCCTACATCTCTTTATCGCAGTAAACGGAGTGATCAACCACTATTCATCAGTGCTTTCACAATATACTAAGTATTTAGACGAACGAATATATGCGGTTTAACTGCCGCTGTATTCTCGCTGTCCAATCAGTTTTCATGGAAAGATAGTTATGAGTTGCTTAACAAAATATTTGGACATATCAGTCCCTTACGTAAAGGTTAGGAGACAGCAAGGGGACGACGCTCGAAATGTACTGAGTACCAACGATCCTTTTTTTTATGGAGCGCTTTCCGCTTGACACTTTACGATACGTATCTTATAAGACATACTCCTTGTAGTTATACCTTACTATTAATTGCCATGAATAAGTATAATTCTTCAAGTCCTACCAGTAGTCCCTACAGCCGATCCTACATTCGCCTGGCTAACTGCCACCACAGAGAACGTGTAGGTTGTTTGCTGTTGTAGACCAGGTACAATGAATCGAGTGTCTGCGCTGGGTGAGTTGAGTTTCCCTGCATCTGAACTACTCACACTTATGTAAGAAATGACGTAACCGGTGACGGTTGGAACTGCTGTCCATGATAGGGTTGCAGTAGTTGCAGTTGTGCTGTCGACGTTTACATCGGAATTTGGAAGATAATCTGTAAAAGCGGCGGCAATTGAGAGGGAGAGGGAGGGAAGGAAGCATTACTCTTAAGAATTTTACATACATTGACAGAATTTGATGTGGACTCGTGCAGGTCCCTCTCATCTTTTCCTCAATCATCATTCTGCCTATCCAAGGGATCCTCCACATTCTTCTACTAAACAATATTCGACTGAATATTATTATGCATGAAATAAAATTACATCTTGAAGCCATGGCGACTTTTTTTCTCTGTGTGTGGGTGGCCTGTGTTTTTGCGGCTGTGCGTGCGTGTGTGTGTGTGTGTGTGTGTGAATTGTCACCGATATCACCTATTAGGTCCTTCCCCTCTTTAATGTATTCAAATCTATTTCAGGGCATGTCCAAGTTATTTTGCCTAATACACTGCAGACCTCAAGAAAAATGATTTTGTACATCTGATCATCATTTTCGTTAAAACAGCCTTTCGAGGGTGTCAGTCAGACCAAATAATTAAGTAGAATGTACAAAAGATGTCAATTTATGCTTGTAACCCCGTAAGTGGGGCACAACATGACTAAACAACTCGGTCTTGCCCTTTAGTACACACTTATTGCTTACTTGTTCTAGCGGAGTCCCAACCAACCACGGACCGTGCCTGTGACGAGGCAGAAATCGTTTCGACAACAGCCGTATACAAAGTATCGACCGTAAGATCCTGGAACACCAGTGACGAATTTCCAGCGTCAGTGGACAAGGTATGTTCCTCTGTGCCATTTTCACTGAACAGGTGAACCTCATATGACTGCGCATAAATATTTGGGTTGGTCCAACGAACTTCCAGCTCCTGGGCCGTAACTGCCCCTATACTCACGCCAGCAGGTGCACCTGCATTATTCATATGGAACAGACAGCATTTTAAACTAGACTGTTGACTGCGTTTCATTGTTTTGAATATCCACATTTCGAGTAAAGGTTCTGTAGATGATACAGTCAGTGGACACAAGAACGACAATGTTATACCCGCGGGCCTTTGGCTGATGAATGAATGAATGAAGAGCTAGAGTTAGTCCCAGCTCACATGAGCAGTCATTTTGATTTCGTCATCACCTACAGTAATCGAGCCTGTGAATCCATTAAACCATTTATCAGGTATTTGCTCGGCTTATTTTCAATCATTTTTGGACGCCACTATTCTTTCAAGATCAGAGACCTACTAGTTATTGAAGTGGTCCTTATGTCAGCAAAAGACACCGATGAGCCGGGGCCATAAAATTTGCGAGACTCATATGAAAGAAAACAGTGACAAGAATAATGAATATTTACCAAGAGCGATGACAGGAAACGGAGTAAAAACACTGGACGTGGATTCTATGTTAGTTGTGACTGTGAATTCATAGTGTATGCCACTCTGCAACCCGTCAATGAGATAGCTTCCAGCGGTTGAGGGAAGGGAAACTAGATACGCGGTACGGTTTACGATGCTTTGGTAGGCAATGATGTATTCTTGGAAGAAGTTATCCGGAGGCGAGGGAGGGTTCCATCTGATGAGGCCTGACGTGTTACTCAACTGGTACAAGAGAATGTTCTCAGGAGGTTTTGGTCCTAAACAGAACAATGAAATAAAGCCAGATTGTTGTAGGACAAATGCTTTTGAAAATCCATTTTCTTAGAACAGAGTCTTTTTCAATATCCTAATAATGCAAATGCACACTGGCTTACTTAAGGAAAATCATTGTTAATAGAGGACTAAGTGAGAATACAAGCGCTGAATCATAATATCCACATTATTGACATTATCATCATTGTAGTAGTAGTAGTAGTAGTAGTAGTAGTGGTAGTAGTAGTAGTAGTAGTAGTAATAGCAGTTGTTGCATCATCACCACCGCCATCAATTCCACTATCATAATTTTTGCTTTTTTAAAAACATATTATTATCATTAACATTATTATTGGATAACTTGACAAAGAAAAGGACACTGCTTTTTTTATTGTATAGCTGTTTTGTGCAATTTTCGGAGCTGCGTGAACTTGGGGACATTCTCTCCCACAAAAAGACAAAAACTGGCGTTCTCCAGAACTTTACTGCGGCTGCGACAAACTCGTGGTAAGGTGTCTTTAAATTTCAAAATTCATTTAAAGAAAAAAAATCTGAAAATGAATTTAGCACGGAAACATTTTTTTTATCAAACATTTGCTATTATCATTATTTTTTATTATTGTTATTGTTATTATTATCATCATCATTATTATTATTACTAGTATTAGTACTTTTATCGTTATTGTTATCATATCTTTATTATAAATATTTATTTCCTTATAAAAGCACTGCATTTTACAAATTCATCCTAAAATTCATTATGGGATTAGTTATTTAATATGGAAACGAAACCTTGAAAGCTTTATTCTACCTAATAGTTTGATTATACAATCCCCTGTCCTCCTCCTGGCAGTCGGAATGACTTCAAATTCAGAAAGAAATTAATGACACTGCATGCGAAATTCAGACACAAGATGTCCTTTGTACTCACGGGTGTAGACTGTTGCTGAGGCAAACTGATTGCGAATAAAACCAACGTCAATGATATCAAGGTCCACTGTATACTGGGTACCGGGTAGAAGCCCCGTGAACTGGTAAGAGAGGGTTGGCTCTGGAACTAGGGGCTGCTCTGGGACTACTACAATGGTACCGGTTGCATCAAAAGAGTCAAGATGTATGACACTACATCACGTGAAGGATCGTGTTGCCAAGTAAAAGTGATGGTGTCCGTATCAAGATCAGAAATATTGAAAGAGCAAGTATTACACACCATGGAACCTGAAAAACAAATGACAAGATGAATTCGACTGCGCGTCTATAAAATGCCTCCGCAGATATTCAGCTACCTTCATGGCTCAAACTGTTCCTGAATTTCAAGTTCAAGTTATTCATTCCCCATTTTCAATCGTAAAATAGATAATCAATACAGTACATAACATAATTAACAGAAAAAGTAAGGATAGCAATAGTAACAGTGATGTCTTTTCACTATTAAAGTATATAACTGTAAGAATGCTCATATTTGACCAAAAAGCATAATAATGAGAAAACGGTTGGAAATGTTGAAAGCAATGCTTGTAAAACACATGCCCAATAACTAAAAGGTAGTCTAGATTTGATTAATCTTATTTATGAGAACAGTAAATCAATTATATAATAAATCAATTTTATAGAACACGATTTGGAGTTACTATTGAGGCTTTGACAAAAGTATAAGAGTGAGCTATTTAAATGAATTGAATGAATAATTAATTTACTGTGATAACCAGCATAATAAAACCTATAATTAACATGTCTATTGTCTCTCTGACCTTTGACCCTAACAACCCAAACGTAGGCACAGCATACAAATAGTTGACATATAGTGCTTTTAATCAAAAGTATTACATATCTAAATTCATATATATCGACCTCTATGACATTTGACCGAAGTAACGCAAATGCGACTATACAGAACCCTAAAACAAAGGCTTATTGTGGGGAAGCAATGGGGCGTACTATTGAAAACACATGTTCAAAATAAACTTTGACTTATGCTCGTTTAAATGATACAGTAAGCAAACTTATTTGTTCATGTATCCCTGAGTAAGATGACTTTGAACATGTAACGTCAAAAACCATTTGCTACACTTTTTGGCTGAGACCCTCAGCAATCAGAAAAAAAAAGAAAAGATATGGACACCTTTTAGTCCCCAAAAAGAACAGAACCCCAAAACAAAGGTTAGGTTGCAAATGCTATGCATACCTTTTAAATAAACTAAGGTTATGTTGCTTTTGACATAAAATGAACTTGTTTGAGGCTTGTCCGACATAGCGACAGCTAAATGAATAATGTAAGTAAACAGGTCTATTAAAATGAATGTCCATAGTCCTCATCTGTCGTAAAAGGGTGAGTGCTTGGGTGATGAATCAATCAAGCAAATGATTTGGTGAATGTAACACCCCTACTTTACCAAACTTACAGAATATGGTTAAGCTAAACCCTGAACAGAGAGTACTTGTTTATCGTTACCGAATTCCTTGAGACCAACTGACCAACCTAAAAAAATGTAGGTTGGTCAGTTGGTCATTTTTGAAAGACGTTTTTTTCCCAAAAGTGTAGCAAGTGGATTTATACAATAAATTTTCCAAACTACAGTACTCAGTGATGCATCAATGAATAGGTTCCATTTGTGTATCATTCGAAAAAATATTTGTCAAACTTTATTTTGAACATTTAATTGTTTTTAATCATACACCCTTGTGATTCGGTAGAATAAGGTTTTGTTTTAGGTTTCTTTTTATTCTAAGACTAAGATGTGTCCATCTCTTTCTTCTTCTGATGTGCTTTAGAAGCGCACAGAGACGTTATATCATAATGTGATATGCGCTATACAAGAACTGTATAATATTATTATTAGTGTCAGAGTCAACAAGTGTAGCAAATGGTTTTTTTTACATTGAATTTTCAAAGTCATGGTACTCACAGATGCATGAATAAATAACTTTGCTTAATGCATCATTTGAAATAGTTGAAGTAAAAGTTTATTTTGAGCATGTCTTTTTCCGCACAATAAGCCTTTGTTTTAGGGTTCTTTTTTTTCTGGGACGCACTGTATATTCCTGATTCATTAAAATTTGGCGTAATCGCGGGATTAAACGCCCCGTGCTCATCGGGTTTTATCCTGTTGCACATAATGTGAAATTTTGAAAAATTCCGTCACAACCCATGCCACCTGCGCTAACAGACCCTTTTAGGTACTCATCTTGTGTACAACGTCACTCGAAAATGACGTACCCGCAAAGCGTAGGTGATAATACAATCAAAATGACGCCTAGCTTGCGTACAATGAAAATGAGATCCAAGGCTTGAACTTTTTAAGTTCCATGCATTGACATAGTTAATTTCTCAAACCCGTTGTGATAGTGCGCAAGCAAAAAACGCGTCATGTGCAACGGATCTTACTGGTTCTTGCCGATTCAGAGCCAACAGTTGACGATACGCCAGCCGTAGATACAGCCTCGACAACAGCAATATATGGAGTATCCGGTGTCAAATTCTCAAAGATGGTGGATGGACCTCCAGCTGGGACAGACTGTGAATATTCCTCAACACCATTCTCGCTGAACAGATGGACTGTATAAGACGAAACATCCTGGCCCTGGAATGTCCAGAGAACCTCCAACTCACGCGCGGTGACTGCACCTATGTTCACTTCACCTGTTGGAGTACCTACATGCAAACAGTTTAGATAAATATTGGAAAGACTTTGTGCATTTGCATCAAATATTCTCCTTAAGTCCATGATACATGTTTTAAGTACGAGAAGAGACAGTAATTCCTTTCCTAGCATATTATACCTGCATATCTTTAATTGTAAATAATTATTTGATTACATTTACGTTAATAATGTATATATTACTATTACTTATTTGATTCATGTACATTATATGTTGTAATAGCGCTCTGATCAACTTTTCTGTGAAAGCGCTCTGTAAGAATCAGTTACTATTTATCATTATTATTATGTAATTCCTTCACAAATTGACTTTTCTACAACGTTCTTTCAATTTCAAGTTAGGGGGTATAAGTATGCATACATTCCAACAATCCCCCCCCCCCAAAAAAAAAAAAACATAAAAGGTAAAAAAAAAAAATTCCTTGCTTACCCAGTGGCACAGGGTAAAATCCTGTGCTACTCCTGGTAGGTTCAATATTGGTGTAGACGCCAAAGTCATACGGAATCCCTGGCTGAAGGCCAAAAATAGCTCTGCTCGAAGTTCCTTTGGGTAGGATGAACTCCTGGACAACATTAGTAAGAGTATTAGTGTACGATACCACGTAGTCCATAAAGAAATTGTTAGGTGCAGAAGAAGGGTCCCATCTGAACAAAACAGCTGTACTGCTGAGCTGGTACAGGAAGATGTTTTCAGGGGGCTTAGGTCCTGCAATTGAAATAGACCTTTGAGAAGTTAGAATCTGGGTGATGTTTTAACCTGTGGACCATCATATAATATATGAAATCTGAAATATATTTCACATTGGATAATACAATTAGATCAGTTTTGATAATATTAAAGTTTCAAAAACATCTATCACAAAAAGGGTGAGATTAAATCTACCGTAAATGTGGCACGGAAACTGTAAGCATATTTCTTATGAAAGCACGCATTTATCATGTTTATACAAAGGGAAAGTGTAAACATATACATGAAAAAAAACATACTTCCCTAAAAACATTTATAAAGTACAAAAATAAGGGAATATAAGTAAACTCCGGAACGGACATTATTGTCTTCCATCTTACAAACTTCCCGTTCGCACGTTTTCTCTAATACAAACCTTAATAATAGAATCTTAATATTCTATTAAGATTAGCGGGGTTCTGTGTCTTATCGCACAGAAAAGTCCTCTTACATTCAAACTCTCATGCTTATACGCGACTTATGCTTATTTAATGATGCTTTTTATGTTAAGAATAAAGCTAAAAAATGAAATATGAAATTTTCGGTACAAAAGGGGTTTTTAAAAAGGAGAAAGATGAGAAATGTCATTCAATGGAAAGGTTACAACTCGGGCCCTCGGGCATTGGGGATGCCAGGTTGCTCCAGCACCACCTAAAGAGGGCTACAAGGTATTAGTACCTAGAAAATGTTAATACAATGCTACAGCTCACAGCACCCCCAGTAAAAAAAAAAATCGTTGCAAGAGGCATGTTCACCCCCATCCCTCCCCTTCCCCTCCCTTCCCCTCCCCCTCAAAAAGGAGACAGTTTGTGTATGCATATATTTATTGTACAGGACTGACTCACTCGCTATGCAATCAGGTGATTTCTTTCCACTAGTGTGTAAATAAATGACATTTTCTTTGGAGGATAGACATAATACACCTGAATTAAAATACACAGCATATCTGCAAAATATATAGATCGTGCTTACGTGTGAATTGACGTCCTCGTGCAAAATCACTGCGACCAGTATTCGTAATGATATCGACATCAATGGTGTATTGTGTTCCTGGTGATAGTCCATTAAATCGATGGCTCATATTCGGCACAGGATTAAGAAGTTGCTCTGGAACCACCACAGTGTTACCAGTAGAATCAAAGAGAGTGACGGCGTAAGACAGGATTCCTTGGGTTGGGTCGTGGTCCCAAATAATATTCATGAAGTCCTCACCTAACTCGTCGATTGTGATAATGGTGCCTTCTGTTAAAAAAAAAAAAACAAACCCAACGAATTGATACTTCTCAATGATGGAATTCCAAATTGTGAAAGCATCTTTTTTTGGGGGGGGGGCACACTGGTTTTTTTTCAGTGTTTCAGATCCAATAGATCCTTTCAATTTTGGTATTGTTTGTGCCCAAAGGCAATGTGGCAAATTAACACAAAGTGTGGAAGAAAACAGATTTCGCGCAAGCTTAGATTTTTTTTTATAAACACTTGCACACGTTGGTATTCAAATGCCTGAAGAATGTTCATTTATTTGACACACACACACACACACACACCCACACACACACCCTTGCACATGTGCACCCCTAACGCAAACACCTTAACACACACTTGAAATAAAAAAAAAATAGAAGTGATTGAGAGTTGGCTAGAGGTGGCTAAGGCACATAAGAAGGAAACCTGAATTACAAGCACTGCTTTCAAAAGTTTCTTCCACATTAGAGCGACCATTCATTTATTTGTATTTAATGCTCAGTTTAAATCTAGTGTATCATTCTGCATTGTTGATTTTCCATGCTCATAATCACTCATTCTTGTAAAGCGATATTCAATTCTATTTCGAAAGAAACCTTAAAAATAGCAACGAAAGAGGACTAAATTTCCATAAGTCTCGATTTATGTGGAGTCATGGAGTGAAACAGTACCGGCCACTTCCTTGGGGGTGGTAGGGAAGGTTTTTTTTTTTTCTCTGTCTCTCTCTTTCTCTTTCTCTCTCTTCCTATTTCTTTCCTTCTTTATTTTTTTCAATATCTTATACAGACTTCCATTCGATTACACTATGAATATTATCACGAGTGTAAAATGTTATTATCACTTATTTGTTAGTAGTCTATTTCAATGTATTGAAATGTAATGTCTTGCAATATATAATGATTTTGGTATGTGAATATACTTATATATGTTTTGTAACCTTGATTATTTGTGAATATATGTTTTGAAAAATGGAAGAAATAAAAGAAATCTTTTAAAAAACGAGATTATACTTTGAAAAATGGTTATTAGAAATATTTTCAGGATCAAGTGCCAGTTCCTACGTAAGACTTTCAAACTGTTTCTTTCCTATCTGGAAGACGTTAGACTACGGAAGTGGTTGTCATTCTGACTTTAGAGCAAATACTATTGCCCCAGCGTCCTCATGCAAATTTGAAAACTTTTTTGTTCGGATTTAAAAGTGTTATGGTCTGTGCACTTTAAATATCAAAGAAAAGGCTTTGAAACCCTGCAGTTGCATCTGAATCCTTGGGGAGGTTATAATTTAGATTCCGCCGCACTCGACCCAGGGGATTTATCGCTTTCAGTGACCAATAATTTCTCTTTTACTCCACACAATATGAGCGCCGAGTGAGCAGTGCCGTATTAGAATACATCTCATCGTCTCATCGGAGGTTCCACCGTGAATTACTAACCCGGAAGTGACTAATAGTTGAAAACCATTTCCAGCAATATATAAAAATTCGCGAATGACCGTGATGATTTGCTTAAGGCCTATAAGACATCTAAATGATATATTTGGTCACATCTCTGCATAATGACTCTATTTCGGCATCTCAGGTTCAATTGTTTGCTTTCAATTGTTTGCTGTCCGAAAACGCCGCTATTTTACATTACGAACGAGCAGAGCGAGCTAGGAAAACAAACACTTTTTCGGGGTATAAAATGATAACTGCTCATCAGAATAGACTAGGGGCATGTATAAGATATGTAAATTATATGTTCGGCACTCAATTGCCGAATTCGTTCTCATTCCGACGAATACCATCCTTCATCAAAATATCAAAACAAACGAGCGCAGCGATACAAACTTAAAAATTTTCAAATTCGCCACTGGGAACTCTTTTATGGGTACAACTTTGCACCCAAGGAAGCATTATGGGTACTGGGGGTGCTGCGAGCTACAGTGTGCACTGTGCCCCCCCCCCCCCCCCCCCCCCCCCCGGAGCGCCGCCTTTGCTCTCCTCTCTCTTCCTTTCTTTCCCCTCTCTTCCCACTTTCCTTTTTTTCCTTTCCTTCCTTCCTTGCCGACAGAAGTGGAGCATTTGCCGACGAAAATTTTAACTTGCGGCGGTCCCGGGTAGTCCTAGCCGCGCCATCAACCTCCTTCAGTACCTTGTAGGAATTAAACCCCGGCAGCGGTTACTACCTTGTAGGAGTATGATAAATCAGATGTTATAAGAACCTATAAATGAATATCATTATAATTTTTGTATTTACTATTACTATTGTTGTTATTGATATTATCATAATTTGTAATTAGTAATGTTATAACTTCTACCATTAGATTTATAATTATTATTATTATTATCATTATTGTAAGCAATAATAATAATAATGATAATAATAATAGCAACTTTCGATTTATTTAGCGCATAATAATTAAACCTTAATCCTCTATGCGCTTTACACTGAAAGGAAAAAAGTATGCTCACACAACAAGAAATTATGTTACACTATTGTAGGAAACGGTAAGGGAAGGTGTATTACTAATAGTTAAAGGTAGAGAATTCCTGGGGGCTGGGGCTGAAACTGCAAAGGCTCTGTGTCAATTGAAATGTAATAAGGAAACAGTAACACAATATATATATATATATATATATATATAATATATATATTCATCTAAATTATACATTTGAAACTTAATATGGATCATGAGATATTGTGGCTGAAAATAACATGCTGGAATGGAGAGGTCCACTGTGAAGCTGTGCTTGTAAGTCGTGGACCCCTCAAATCAAATTATTCATTAATATTAAATTACATAATTAAAATAATGATAGTGGCCAAAATAGGGGAATAAAATGTGAAATAAAAATAACATGATGCATGAAATGCGTAATTTACGAAGAATAACGAGGAGAGACGATGAGGAGAACATATCTGCATGTGGACTAAAATAAGAAAATGTTTCACAGGTGATTGTATAACAAATATGAAGTAGACGCGCAAAGGAAACGGATCAAAGTGTATGGCTGGTTGAGAAGTGGTGACGAGTTCTTCGGATACCAACAATAATAGCAATGACAGTAATAATAGAGATAATAATAATGTTAATGATATTGATAATCACAATAATAATAGTAATCATGATACTAAAAACAAAATAATCATGATAATAGTGATAATATTGACAATAAAAGAAGGGACAATCTAAGTACAAACAAGGAGAGCTAGGTTTTATATGTAGCCAATAAAAATGTCTTAAGTTTTCTTTTGAAGACTGCGAGTGAAGGGGAGTTTTTCAAATCTATGCGCAAAGTATTCCAAAATCTAGGACCTTTCAAAATGAATGTATTTTGTGCTGGAAAGTGTTTTTAGTAAAGGTAAATGAAATTCTTCAGACTGTCTAGTGGGATATTTATGAATAGTTTCATTCTTTATAAACATGTCATGAAAACTAAGGGAAGGGCACCAGAATTGAATTTATACATAAATTCTCCAAGATGAAACAAGTAGAGATCTTTTACTTTGAGAATATTATGTTCAAGGAAAAGTGGATCTGAGTGGGCACGAAACGGAGCATTGCAGATTATACGAATTACTTTTTTTTATTCAAAAAGATGAAATCCAACATTTTCCATGGCAACTTGTTTTAGGGCAAGTTTCATGCAATTCAATGCCATTTAGTAGCAATCACATCCTAAGGTTATTAACAGTTATATAACCATACCCATGATTGGTAACAGAATTTTTTAAGCCTGCTTTCAATTCGGAAATACAAAATATGAATAATATATAAGTTTTATGATGACAAACTCTCTATTCATTAATATACCTGGAGGTATATGAGAATACCAAGAGACAAACAACCTCAGGACTGCCCTTTAACAAGTATTCACATAAAAAGAATACATACAATAATATAAAATCAGCGTTTAGAAACAGAGAAAATTATTTCATGAGAGCTTATTAGAGTGAACAGACATGCATGTAAAAATTTGTTAGTAGATGAACATACCAGATGTAATGGTGACAGTAAATGAACAAGAGTTCTGATTTCCAGTAGGATCAGTAAAGCTGTAGGTGACAGTCGTTGTTCCAACAGGAAATAAACTTCCAGATTGGTGACTAGCATCGACCAGGGATGCACCACCAGAGTTATCAGTAGCAGTAGGAAAAGCAAATGTAATTTGTCTTGAAGGGGTGCCAAAAGGTACTGTTTGACTTATGTCACTTGGACAAGTCACAACTGGTGGAGTGGAATCGACTAAGGATTGAAAAAGCAGGAAAATGAAAGATGAATGAAAGACTGCATACTCCATGAACATTTCGAAAACATAAGACATCTATGATGTATTAAAGATGTATAAATATGAAATTTATTGATGATATAATGTTATAAACATGACATGCATTGCATGAAATGAATTCAAAATAGCTCACTTCCATTTGCATGAAAAAAGTTTGTTTATTACTGGGGCAAATGCAAGCATCTTCTTCCAATTGGAACCGACTGTATCCTAATCCCTCTAACACTGATATTACCACATCTAATGATGTCACTGAATTTTAAAGCCTCCTTGAGCGTAGGAAAGACTGAATATGGAATAATGTAGGTCATAGCTTTGATAAAAAATTTATGTTCATAATATAACTATACTTGGGAGTATATGGGACACGAAGAGACAAAAAAAATAATTTAAAAAATACAACATTAAGACTTGCAATTTCTTCAGTAATGAAATAGAAAAGAATGATGATATGACAGCATTTATCCATGAAAGGTGTTTCGTATTAGTAAAATGTAGACAGAGTTTAATGAGCGTTTCCCCAAAGCAAAAGTCCATATTTAGGTAGGTAGGGTAAAACAAGAGAATAATAAAGAATGAGCAAAGATGGTTGTGGAAGATGTGATTTTAGTCTGTTAATGATACCAATATTCGAGAGATTGTTTTGCAAATATTTCGATATGTAATTTCCAGGAGAGCTTGCTATCAACCAAAACACCTAAAAATTTTGTATGAGAAACCTGCTTAAGTGGGGTATTGTCAAACATAATTTGAGTCGGTAATGAAGCTAAGGAGTTACTAAATAATATGTAATTCGTCTTCAAAAGATTTGATGACAGTTTATTGGTTCTTATCCATTCTAAAACATTTCGCAACTCTGCATTGACGACATCAACAAGAACATTTGGATCTCTGTGTGAAAAAAATAAGTTAGTGTCATCTGCAAATAAAATGAATGACAGTGAATTGAACGATTTATGAAAATCGTTTATATAAAGAATAAACAACAAAGGGCCTAAAAGACTCCCTTGCGGAACACCACAAGTAATATTTCTAAAATCAGATTCTTGCTCATTTAAATAACAAATTGTTTTCTGTTAGAGAGGTAACTCCTGAACCACTCCAAGGCCTTTCCACGGACACCGATATGATTGAGTTTATAAAGTAAAATGTCATTATTTATCGTATCGAAGGCCTTGGAGAAGTCCAGGAATATACCAACTGTGTGAGAAGAAGAGTCAATTGAATGGGCAACCTTTTCTACAAAAGTCATTAAAGCGTGAACAGTACTATGTTTCTCCCTAAAACCAAATTGTAAGTTTGATAAGATATTATTTTTCTTCAAGAAAGTTATCATTCGAGTGAACACTTTTTTTCTAAAATTTTGGAAAAAGAAGACAATATTGGCCGATAGTTACCTACTTCAAGTGTGTCACCCTTCTTAAATAATGGTATGATTTTAGCAAGTTTCATGGAATTAGGAAATTCACCATGCAGCAGTGATAAATTAAAGATATGGCCAATGGATCTACAGTGTAAGGAATAATGGCCTTTAAAATAACGTTACTGATTCCGTCAAAGCCGGAACTTTTTATTTTGTAAGCTGGAAACAATGTTTGTGACTTCTTGTCTATTCGTAGGAAAAAAGAAAATAGAACTTGGATTAGCAGGACCTAAAAAGTCAGTAAAACACCTGTCAGAAGGGGGAATATTTTTAGCCAGATCGTTACCAATTGAGGAAAAGTAATTATTGAAAATATTCGCTATATATTTTGGATCTTCAACAATTTCATTATTATTCCTGATTCTATTTATTTCAGAAACTCCTTTAGTTAAGTTCATCGCCTGTTGTTTGATGATTTCCATGTGTTTTGGGTATCGTATTTTTTGGTATTTGGGTATCGCGTTTTCCAAACGATTGACAAAATATTTTCTTTTTTCTAAACGAATGATATTGATTAATGTGTTTTTATAGGACGTGTACTTTAATTTTGCTTTCTCGGTACCTTTTAATTTGTATTTATAAAAAAGATTATTTTCCGATTAATTGAGCGTAGAAGAGATTTTGAAATCCAAGAAAGTTTTGTGTTTTGTTATAATTTGTTTTGATTTTTTGTTTTGGCATAACTATGTCCAGCTGATTGCTTAATATTTGGGAAAAAGCTTCATATGAATTATTTATGTTTTCATTTATATAAACACTCGACCAATCATAATTTTCCAAATTAATACCAAGACGTGCCAATCTTTCGGCGTTAACTTTACGTCTGAATAGTGAGGAACTATTGGTATTTATAGGTTGTCCCAGTGGATAGTGCATTGCAATAGGGTAGTGATCAGTAATATCCGAAATTATTATATAAGAATCAGGATGTGGAATTACATTTGAAAATATATTATCAATTAAAGTAGCAGATGTATTTGAAACGCGTGTTGGTTTGGAAACTAGTGGCAGACAAGAGGCCGATAAAATCAACTCAAGAAATTCTTGAGAAAACATTTGTTGAGTTCATGGTTCAATAAGTCTATATTAAAATCTCCCATCAGAAAAAAAATCTTTATTGTCAAAATTAATATCTCTTAATAAATCTGAAAAATATTTGTAAAAATTCTTGAGTACTAGAGCTATGGGATCTATAAATAACACCGGCGATGATATTCTTATTTCCAGGAATCAAAATTTCAATGAAGAGGGATTCAATAATGTTGTTGCAAACAGAAATTTCATTCAGAATAGTATAGTTTAGTGATTTGCGAACGTAGAGAGCAACACCACCACCAACTTTATTTTTTCTATTTTTATTGATGAACTCATAATCCTTTATATGAAATGGGTGTGTTTAAATCGTGATTTAACCAAATTTCCGTAAGGCCGATCAGAGAAAGTGGGTTTGACATGGGCTTATCTATAATAGAAAGAAGGTCATCAAAATGTCGATTCAAACTTCTGATATTTAGGTGAAGTAAGGAAAATGTATTTAATTCAAATTCTTTCAAGACACGGGAAAACTGATTGACGGTTATGTATGTAATTAGTAATCCTCGTTGTGCTGGGTCATCGAAATCAAAATCAAACTCCAAGTTTACAGATGAAAAGTTCATGCTATCTCTGATAAGATTGTCATATAAATAGGAGTAGAGGTAAGAGAGGCATCATTAAATTGAATAGGTCGATGTAACTCGGAAGAAAACGTCACTAAGCCTATGGAAAGGCAATGATTGTCTATCAAACGAATCAGACATCGTCATAGATTAAAAGTATTTTCTCATTACAGATATTTGGCGATTAAAAGAAATCATGTCTAAAATGGCGCTATCAGCATATATAGAGGATGTGGGGAATGAAAAAACGTCCACCCACTGTCAATCTCGCGCATCCGCCATTATATTTTCCATTGCTTTGTATGAATTCTTTTAACTGAATCATTTGGCGTACTCGCGGTATAACGCCCCGTGTTCATCGGGTTTCAGCCTGTTGCACACAATGAGAAATGTTGAAACTGCATCATGACTCATGCTACCGGCGCGCACTTGGCAGCGAGGTGACCAGATAGCATAATTTCTTACAGGCCTATATAGTAATGACAAATCAACGCTTCTTTCAAAAGTGTTGTTGTTGTCTGGCTCGCTTCGCTCGCTCGCAACCAATATACAATCTTTTTTGAAGAGCACGCAGACAAGGAAACTGGAAAATACCATGTCACCATGGCTCTGTGGTAGGTGACACGGTATCATTTTAAAGCCTTTTCTTACCCGTCGTTCCAACAGCCGTCCCTATATTCATATCATCGATTCCATTTCCCAACGACAGAGAAAGTATAAGTTGTCTGGGGTTGCAGATTGGGTATTGTACTAGTGGTACCAGTTCCGGCAGAGGTAAATGTCCCAGCGCCAGTGCGATCTTGGCTGATGTATGATATGATGTAGTTGATGGCTGCCGGATTGGAAGTCCAGGATAAAGTTGCTGTAGTTGCAGTCGTGCTATCCACTGTTACGCTTATAGAATCGGGTAGGATATCTGTTACATCAAAAAAAGGATAATTTCGAGACGAACTGTGATGAAATCAAACGACCAACTTAAATGAAATCGAATGATTTTCAGTATACAAAACTCTATGTACTATTATAAAGAAAACAGAAAAAAAAATGATGCAAATATAAACAGTCCTATATCAAACTTGAAAAATTGACAAATAGGTCTCTACAGATAACAATGGCTGCACCCGCAAACAGAACACAAATGTTCGGTATGCATTGATTTGCGTAGCTCTGTACACCGGTTCCCTGCAAAAGATGATTTTCGAATTTGGAAATCTACTATCGTTGGCGCATCCGCCGTTATATTCTTCATTGCTTCTTGTATGAATTATTTTAATTGAATCATTTGGCGTACTCGCGGTATAACGCCCCGTGTTCATCGGGTTTCAGCCTGTTGCACACAATGAGAAATTTTGAAACTACATCATGACTCTTGCTACCGGCGCTAACAGAACCTATTTCGTATTCATTTGTGTACAACATCACTCGAAAATGACCCGTAAAAGCGTAGGTGATGACACAATCGCAATGACACCTAGCTCGCATTGCAATGAAAATTAGATCCGAGGCTTGAACTTTTTAAGTTCCATGCACTGACATT
>JAPZVO010001373.1:0-18221 GCA_029962745.1 Echinometra lucunter | reverse complement strand
GATATACTTACAAGAAGGAATGCCAATATAATTTTAGGTTTCTGCGTGCTGCGTTAACACCTTCTGTATTACCACAAACTCACACGAAACCAACTACTCGGCGAAGCGATGTCAAAAAAAATCTGTAACTTTCTTCACAATATTGTGTTACTTAACAATAATACTTGGTGAGATAGAAATCAATGATTAACCAATGTTAAAAGATCACGAGGGGAACAACTTTATTATCTGTGTTTTTTGGCTTAGTACCAAGGATTGTGTGTATAAAGACCTGGCCATTACGTAAACTCTTTGTATGGTAATTTTTTTCCTCCTTATTTTTTAAAGTTCATAATTATATACAGAGCGATAAAGCCCATCAATAAAAACATACTTGATGTGTAGGGTTCGGTGCACCGGCGTAAATCCACTCTGAGGAGTGGGGGGATGATCGACTTTTTTGACGATTTTTTTTTCTGTCGATCTCACACTTACGTATAAGCACACCCCCTCACTGACCCCCACAGACCCCCCTACACACATTTTAATATTTATTTTGCGAGCGAGCGAAGCGAGCGAGGCAAAAATAACCACTTTTTTGGTTTTCAATCGAATTTTCAAATAGAAATTCTAAAATATGATGGTTGTTTATGACAGATATTCAAAGATTTTACTAACGAATTAATTAAAATATATTTTCTTTCTTAAAAAGTGGGGGAGGGGGATATTTGTACACGCCATCCCCCCCTCTCCAAAAAGTGGGGGGGGGGGGGGATATATCCCCCCCATCCCCCCCCCCCCCCGGGATTTACGCCAGTGGTTCGGTGGCACGACATATGCTCCACCGACATATGCTCCGCCGACAATTGCTCCGAAAAGTGCGACAAGTGCTCCGCGGCAAATGCTCCGGGACAATAGCTCCCCCGATATTTGCTCCGCCGACATTTGCTCCTCTGACATATGCTCCACCGACATTTGCTCCGTCAACATTTGCTCCGCCGACAATATGCTCCGCCGAAAATTGCTCCGAAATGCCGGCATTTGCTCCGTCGACAAAAATATTGCTCCGCCGACATATGCTCCGAAACTATATTCCGAAGACACGACACTTAAACCGGTGATAATAATTGCTCCATCGACACCATAAAATGAATTTGAGAACTTATGGCGTTCAGAAAAAAATAGTATTTGAGTAATCAGAGTAAACTGCAAAGTAGTTATTATCAAACAAAGATAAAAATACTGCGGTATGTCAAAATTCAACTTCACCATCTTCTGTCTATTTTGTAACAGTGAGTTGGGGTGAAGGGGAAGGTACGCGCGTGTACTTGTGTATGTGCGGTTCCATGACAGTTGCTCTCAAGGAAACCTAACACTAAGATTAATCCTTATTCTCATATCATTCTGAACCAAAACCCCTAAAGCCCTAACCCTGTGTCTACGGAGAAATTAAGAGAGGAGCAATTATCGCAGAAGCAAATGTCGCGTCACCGTATGTGCATGTGCGCTTCCGTAAGTTTTGCAGAAGGTCGCAGGATGGGGGGGGGGGGGGGGGGGGGGGGTGGTCTGGCCAGGGGCAGCGGAGTGTCTTTCAGAGTTGGGGAGCACCAAAAAACTTTGAAAAGCTGAACACAAGAAGGAAAACATACCTTACATTCTATTTAAAACACTTTTAAGGGGCATTTTTGACATACCGCAGTATTTTTAATCTTTGCAAACTACTTTGCAGTTTACTCTGATCACTCTGACTACTCAAATAATAACTATTTTTTCTGAAAGCCATGGTGATAAAAACAAGCCCTCATGTTCATTTTATGGTGTCGATGGAGCAACCGGTTCAAGTGTCGTGTCTTCGGAATATGAATCATCGTTCTGAGCTAATAATTCTATCATCTACTGCATTGAACCTGGGAATAAGATTTCAGTAGTCGACAGGCTCTCATTAACTATCATTGACTAAAGGAGAGGTATATAACACAAACACATTTTTTTTTCAATCTGTGTGAACAGCATCAAACTGAGAATCGAGGCCGTACACATGATTTTTCCCTCCTTGGTGGTGGGGGCATGAATATGTTAAGTGTTCAAAGAAACAAGCAAGCGAGGGAGTAAAGCGATCGAGATTATCACTAGGGCTTTATTGCATTTTTATAATTGAATTTTAAAGATCTGGTACACAATTCAGGTTGATTTTTTGGATAATTTTCTGTAACATGATAAGGTTTGAAATTTCGGGGGGGGGGGGGGGAGGCGTATTAGATCATTAGCAGTGAGGTCAGGGGTAGATTAATCGAAGCCTGGAGAGACTACATGCAGTTTGCATGGGCCTTAGACGCAACACTGTCGAGTTTATTCATCGTTATACCTATCTGAGGGAGTGCATAAGAAACAACCACCGAGGGGTGGGCTAGAAATACGAAAAGGAACAACGAAATAACGGCGAGACTGCAGTATGATGATCACGATGAAAATCGTGACAACAAGATCACACAAAAATGTTGAGAAAAAGAAAGATGTTCAGATTACAGAAATGATGATTATGATAATTCAGTTCAATTCAATATCAATTCAACTCACATTAATTAGGCAAATATAAAATCACAATGAATATTAAAAATACAATATATAGAATATGCGCCGGGATTGCTAAAAAAAAGTTAAAAACTTGTAAACAAGCAACCCCAAATCATACAGAAATATAATACAATACAAATAAAAATAAATACAAAGAAAATGTGATATACATAATTATATAAAACAAAACAATTATATTAAACAATTTAAATAAGCAAATACTAAATGATGAAACTGATTAAAAATGTAAAGATCAATAAAACTGCACCGAGTTAAAATTAATAAGTGGCAAGTATAGTTCTTTTGATTTCTTTTTTAAATGCGTTGTAATAACCCTTCAAGTGACTATTCAAGGAGTTCCATTGTAGTGGTCCTTGATATCTGATGGATTTATTTAGCAGAAATGAGTTAGTGAATTTTGGTAGATTGTAGTCATCTTTTCTTCTAGTATTTAATGAATGGACATCTGAGTTCAAACGGAAACTGTTAACAAATGTCGTTGGTAACCTGTTATATCTGAATTTGAACATGAATAACGAAGTATTTTGCAAAAGAATATCTGGAAAGGAATTGAACAATGGAGAGGTGTGCGCCCTATAGGGTGCCCAGCAGCACAACCTTACAACACGTTTTTAAAGTACAAAAAGAGGTTTTAACAATTTATCAAACGTTCCTCCCCACACTAGATTACAATAGGAAAGGTAGGGATACAGGAGTGAATGGCTTACTTCGAACCATCGGGTCTTCGCGTCGGGCCGTGTAATCGCGTAACCCGACCTTTCGTGAAAACAGCTCCCTGTATTTATGAAAGGTCGGGTTCACCATTTGAGAAATATACCAGTTAAATCTACGAAAAGTCAGGTCCATTAACCCGATACTTCGTAGAAATTAGCTAGCAAATATACGAAGGGTTGCGTCCTTAACGCACATTTCTACAACAAATAATTTGACGAAAAACGGCTTGAATAAAACCTAGTATTTGATTCGCACAAAGTCAGCCTTTGCCTCGGAAAGTCCAGAGGTGAGTACAGTTTAAATTTCGCTAATTTGTCAAAAAAATAGAATCTATTCATAATGAGTTCTACATTGTGCCAAATCTGCGTAATTTCTTTATATTTTCAAAGAACTGTCCTGAGCTGTATGTCATGAAATTATGTGCTATAACTCACGAACTTTGTAAACTCTTTTCATCGTCGGCAGCTCATGTTACCGCTGCATTGCGCTAAGCACCCTGTCACGACGCAACATCTTGCCCAGACTTTCGGGCGGACTGCCTATGATTGTAAATGCAATGCAAAAACGGTTGACAGTGAGATTCAACGTTTATTTTATCCCACCTACATGCATAGTGTGTACTGTTGGCGAGTTGACGAATCGGTTATCCTAAATTGTTGCATGATGTATAGCTGTGTAAAGCAAGGGGGAGGGCAAGGCGGGGGTCTATGACTGTGTGTACAGTTTAAGTTCAGATTTCAAAGACAGCATAAGGAAGCATAATGAGACTAGACCTAGGTATGATTTAATCCAGCGGTGTAATAGGGCTGCGTTTCACGAAACCGTCATAAGTCTAAGTTCATGGACATCCCATAGAAACGCGTGTTAATTCTACAACACGCGTTTCAATGGGATGTCCAAGAAGTTAGACTTATGACGGTTTCGTGAAAGGTTCCTGTTATCGGAGGGGGGGGGGGGGGGGAGCCCAAAATTCCTAGTAACTCACGTTACTCAGTCAAGAATCAGTGGCATAGTTATGATTTCATTTGAGGGGGGCGGTAGTGAGTACACAAAGCATTCGAAACACTGAGCGTGCGAAGCGCACTCCATAGGGGGGAGGGTGCAGGGAGGGAGAGACTACCACCCCCTTAAGTGAAATCCTAGCTATGCCACCGATTCTAAATTTACTTACCAGGAAATTTTTGGCTCTGCCCCCCCCCTTTCCTCTTTTTTTTTCCATATCTCTTCTTCTTTCTCCCTTTTCTTCTCTCTTTCCCTTTCTCCCTTCCTTTTTCTTCCTTTCCCTTTCATTTTTTTCGTGGTGGTTTGGTGGATTTTTCCGCTGAAATCTTCAGGGGGCACTCTGTCCCTCCCTCCCTCCCCTGCCCCTGGTTGTTACACCACTGATTTAATCTTGCTCCTACTTCTTCACGGATGTTGGTATATCTATAGACTCCAACAGTGTCCGATGAAAAATTATTTTCTTTTTTGAGAGGTAGATCAGAGCATCCCATTCATTTATTTGTTTTGACTTTGTTCATCAGATTGAACATGCCTAGGTTGAAACTTACTGCTGCATTTATGTCTGCATCCACATCATGTTGGAGATGTAGGTGATGATTGCTTGTTGACTGAGACTGAAGAAAGTTTCTGCAAGAAATGAGTTAGTCTACCACTCCAGTTGTGGAAGGTAAGTGAATTCTGCATGAATTTAATAAGGTTGCTACATGTACAGGTATGTCAATATTCAGCCAGGCCTTGGTTGCAAATACACCCATTCTTGAATTTATTTGTAACACTTTTTTATTATTATTATTGTCTCCTTTGAAAATTTCATCAGTCTGGCATAATGAATATTTTTCTTGAGTTTCATGGACACCTGGATCAAAATATCTCACCAACATTTCTTGCTTACACTTCATTAAGAAATGTATTGCTTAGTTAAAGCTAAATAATTGTTCAGCTTTACTTGTTCATTTTTGCTATACAAGCAGAAACTATATTTTGTTTTCTGATTTCCTCTCATTTCATTTGCAAGTTTGTTTTTTATTATTAAATTTCAAGTTGAGATATTTATTGTTCAATGTGTGTATTGTTCTAAATTTCTGTTGTATAAATTTCAATTGTATTTTGAGTTCTGTGAAAATAAATTAAAATGATTTATAAACCTTGGTCTGCAAAGGTATATTCAGTGCTGCTACTGTCCATAATTTGTACATGTACTTTGCATTTATCCTAATTCAAGTTAACTTTCAATATCATCTTGTTTTCTTTAACAGAAAGAATTCAGCTTCTACTCTTCATTGCATTGGACCCCTGCTTTGGAGATCTGTCTCTCAATGAGTGAGGAGTCATGGCCCTGTATGCAGCAGGGGGGGGGGGGGGAGGGGACAGGAGCAGTAGCCTAACCCACAATTCAATTCAATTCAAATTTATTGATATGCAGTCAACAATTTTGGATTATTATCGACATACAATTTTTTTGCAATGTCATTAAACAAAGTTACAAAACAAATAATTGCATTATTTTTTTTAACTAAACCCCTCCCCATAGGTGTGTGCGAATTATTTGAAACTCTTACAGCAGATTATTGTTTCATTTGAGGATTTGAAAATTCATAAATTCAGTACAGTGTACTAGTAATTTGAATTGAATGATGAGTATGTAAGTTTCAAAATTACTGTTTTCAGTTGCATTTTAATTAATTTTATTAATTTCTTCTAAAGGGATGTGGAATAGCTCATTCTTCCTGAGTTGTGCACAACATCTGACTATGAGCTCTGTTAATGATTTATTTACAAGTATTATTTAAAGTAGAAAAGGATTCTGTTGGGCCTTGATACATGTTGGCAATTTGAATTACTAACATTTGAATGGTAGTGATGTAAAACTCTATAGTCTATTCTATTTTGTTGTAAGTTGTGAACGGAGTATATGATTTTAAAAAATTGTTATGAGTAATATGAAATATATTTTACTTTTAAGTGATGAATGAAGGCTGATGTAGTTTCCTTTTTATCGGAATGAACCTATTTTAACATGTACAAGACTGTAATCACCATGCAGAAAAATAATCATTACATAGCAAATCCATTTTTTTTTTACTACAAGTGTACTTTGATATTGATTGTGTAATCCCCAGCAATTTTTAAAAGAATGTGATAATTGTAATACATGTATACATGCACAACTAAGAAAATACTGAAGCCCCCTCTTATGAAATGAATATGGGGGTAGGTGAAAAATGAAGCAACCAAGAGGGTGTGTTCAAGAGAGATGGAAAGGATTGGAAAGAGAGACAGAGATAGATACAGGAAGAAAGAGATGAAAAATCAATTCAGGCGCGATTATTTGATGAAAAGTCGAGGGTGTCCGAGAGAGAGAGAGAGAGGCGGGGGGGGGGGGGGGGCGGCAGAGAATGGGAAAGGATTGAGTAGCGGAGAGTTTGTGAAGGAGATAATTGCAATGTATACGTGTTTTGTGTTGATTAAATTTATCAGATTTTCAAAGTGCATTATCTTTTGAAGATCAAGGTCATACATCTACAAGCCTTATACCTTTATGGATATTAATTAAAAAAATTCTTTGGTATAGGTCTTCCCACGCATTCACCCAAAATTTATCATCGCACGTGATTAGCCACCCCCCCCCCCCCCATGATCAGTGATTGTAAAGAAAATATATATATTTGGCATTTCCATGGAAGTCTGTTAATACGTTAAAATTCGACAGATTGGAACCTAATTATAATGAAACTGAAGTACTTGCATTATACAGGGGCGTAACAGGTACCTGTTATCAGGGGGGGGGGGGGGGAGGGCAGAGCCCCAAATTTCCCAGTAACTAGTCTATGTCTAGAATCTGTGGGGTAGCTAGGACTGCATTTTAGGAGGACGGTAGTGCTCCACCGGCGTAAATCCAATTTGAGGAGTGGGGATGAAAAACATTTTATAACGATTTTTTTTTCCCTGTCACACACATTTTCATAACTATTTTGCGAGCGAGCAAAGCGAGTGAGCCAAAAAATAACCACTTTTCTCGATTTTAATCGCATTTTCGGATGGAAATCCTAAAATACTGACGAGTGAGCGAAGCGAGCGAGCCAAAAATAACCACTTTTTTGTTTTCAATAGCATTTTCAAATAGAAATTCTAAAATATAATGGTTGTTTATGACAGATATTCAGAATTTTTACTTACTGATTAATTGAAATATATTTTCTTCCTTAAAAAGTGTGTCTGCATGGGGGGATTTGTACACACCATTCCCCCTCTCCCCCAAGTGGGGGTGATAGATCCCCCTACCCCCTAGAATTTACGCCAATGTAGTGCTCCCTATAGGGAAGGGTGCAGGGAGGGAGCGTTTCCCCCCTCCCGCGCGAAGCGCGGAAGCTCCGACGTTTCTTTGAATTACTAGTTGTCGGTAATAAAGTCTATCTTCTGCGGCGTAACTAGGATCTCATTTTAGTAGGACGGTAGTGCTCCCTAGGGGGGAGGGTGCAGGGAGGGGGGGAGTTTCCCCCTCCCGTGCAAAGCGCGGAAGCTCCGGCGTCTTTGCGCGGTCAGTTCCCGCTCTTCTTACGCTCTCTGCCTGTTATGGGGTGGGGGGACATATGCATAGCCAAAAATTTCCCGGTAATTAAGTCTGAGTGGTGTAATTCTCTGCCTGTTTTCGGGGGGGGGGGGGGGCAGAGCCGAAAATTTCCCGGTAACTAAGTCTAGAAATAGAATATGCGGAGGTGAGCCCGCACCGCGAGTTGTTTGTTGTGAAGCCCTTAGCAGGTGGGTCCCAGGGTTCTGGCTTATGCCAGGTCCACAGGGAAAGCCACTGCGGGGGAGCTCCCGGAAACTCCAGGGTTTTGGTACTAAATTTTCCCTCATTTCTTTTGTTTCACTTTGCTTTCTTCTTTTTTTTCCCCTCTTTCTCTTCTTCTTTCTCCCCTTTCTCCTTTTTTCTTTCCCTTTCTCCTTCTTCCTTTCCCTTTCTCCTTCTTTCTTCCCTTTCTCCTTTCTTTTCCTTTCTTCTTCTTTCTTTCCCTTTCTTCTTCTTCCTTTCCCTTTCTCCCTTCCTTTGTCTTCCTTTCCCTTCCTTTAATTTTTTACCTGTGGTTTGGTGGATTTTCCCGCTGAAATCCTTCAGGGGGGGGGGGGGGGACACTCTGCCCCCCTGCCCCCTCCCCCCGGTGGTTACGCCACTGCTTGCATATCATAAATGGATTAATATCAAACTTTATTTTTTTTACCCGATACTTCGTCATTTGAAGGTAGTTTTCTCACGAATATTCGCGTAAAAGATTAGTCTTATGTCAATGACCACAATTGCTAAAAATCACATTTTTACCACACGATTTACCCGACCTTTCGTAAATACAGGGGGCTGTTTTCACGAAAGGTCGGGTTACGCGATTACACGGCCCGACGCGATCACCCGATGGTTCGAAGTAAGCCGGAGTGGCTAGTACAATGTGAGCATAAGGAAGAACACTCCTTAATTTCTTCATGACGCCAATATTAGTACGCATCTTCTTAGAAATCAATTCAATGTGCTTTTCCCACGTAAGTTTATTGTCAATAACAACTCCTAAGAAGTTTGCAAATTGCACTTGGTCAATAACGTTACCATCTATTTTGAGATTTACATCTTCTATTATTAAATCATTACTTTTGTTCCTAAAGTGAAATAACATGAATTTTGTTTTGGTTTGATTAATCTGTAGTTTATTTGCGCAAAACCAGTTTGCAACCTTTTGAAGTTCAACATTGGCGTTAAAGATTAAATCGTCCAAGTTTAACTAGAACAGCTTAGGCGGGTGGTAGCTTTCCAGTGGGATGCGAAGATCCCTTCCACCGTCAGAAGCAATCCCTGGTGCCAAGCTCTACGCCAATCGAGCAATGGCTTATAACGGTAACTATTGCGCCCCGTGTTGTGTCGACGCCATAGGCGAAGCTGGAGTGTCCTCTCCAGCATGTCCAGTGTGTGCTGTGGGGTCTTACCATTCCAGTTTTGGACATTATCATTGATTATGATAGGTTGGTTTTGAGCCTGGGCAGGAATATATGGAGGGCAAGATGTTGCCCATGCAGCATGCCCCCCCCCCTCACTCTCCACGCCACTGATGGATTCAAAGGAACAGCAGGCTATTACATTTTTAGCACCAGTGTCGTCGCAGGAGTTGCCAGAATGAGGTTGAAGACAACGACGAACTGCCTTAGGAGCTCCGACGCCGGATTTTTCCTCAGGTTGACTCCCGAAGCCTTTCTTGTAAAAGAATGTACCCAAAGGCAGCGGCGGTGTGGAAACGGGGTTTTCCTTCCCCTGAGTGAGTGCTTTCCAAGGCTAACGAGCCCCACCTACCCACATGCTGCAGGTAGTACTGGCTTGACTGGGTTACATTTTACTAGTAGCAGGAGCATAAGCAGGAGAACTTCCCCTGACCACCGCCCCCCCCCCCCCGCGACCTGACCAAGTAAATAAGGACTATGATAAATCAAAAGGGTATTGCTCGTGTCATATATTCCTTGATCGTATATGGGGAAAGATTTGGTACAATTAGAAGTTCGTTGTAAACGATGGTAAAGAAATTAATTCATTAAGAAAACAAAAAAGTCTTGTATATCTTATGCGATGAATAAAGTCATTGATCCCGTGATAAAGTGAACTGATATGGTAGACTTCTATCAGATTTAAAATATTACACAATACTGCTGTGCTCACCAATGTACACAACAAATTAAAGCTGTTCACTAGTATTATCAAGTATTAAGCTGGCAAAGCCAGAACATTCAAGCTACAGCACCGCCTGACAGCGTCCATCTACTTCTACAGGAAATTTTGATTTATTATGTACATCGCTTCCCAATTATTGTTGAACGCATGATTGAACATAGTGCATCTTCATTGAAAAGAGCCTTTGCAGTAAAATAAACTATCAATGAGAACTGGACTGCATTATTACAGGTTGTCACTAGAAAATTGCTCTGAATAAGATCAACAGACGACCGAAATAAAACTGCTTCTATACAACAATTCTTGGTTTCAAAATAACAGAAAAATTAGCAACAATTATTTATTAGATAATTTGTTTACATCAAGTTTGGCAAACTAAAATGTTCTTTGTATATCAAGCGATTACAAAAAATAAATATATTGTTGATAACTCCGGCATTCCAATTATTAACAAGTAAAGTATATGAGAGTTCTACACAGGGGAGGTAGTTCAGTATTCGTGGTCGCGGTATCGGCCGTCACCGATTCGTAGGCGTGGTTCAATGATGTCGGGTAAATCAGATGAGTCGGATGTCGGGTACTCCGATGAGTCGGATATCTTGCTGGAGTCTGAAGATACGATGCCCTTCTCTCTTTCGCTTCCTTACGAAGGAAAATTCAGTTTCACACCACACCCAATCTCCTAACCAATCACGCTTTCACAATTCCTTAACTTATTATTGTTTCCTAGCGACACTCACTCAATGCTTGACCACACCCTGGTGCTTGCAGCGGCACGCAGTCCTCGTGCAAGGCACGCATTGATTGCTTTCAGGTGTATTTTCAATGAGTCAACGATCTGACATTTTTTAGAAAGAAAATATTTTAAACACATGCAATTTGATATCTCTGCGAGCTAATTCTAAAGATGGCTCATTCCGGTCAGAAACCTAGACTTCTCGAGATAATTAAAAGTAATTTAAACAAGACTGAAATAAATATTGGCAACCTTATGACACAGGTTAGTAGTTATATACCTTAGACCTGTAAGTATAAGGGCCGCTTCTTGCTTTTGATCTGGTCCATTTTAAAATGCCAGGAAAATACCAGTACTAGGTTTTGAAAATAATAATAATAATAATAATAATAATAACAATAATAATAATAATAATAATAATAATAATAATAATAATAATAATAATAATAATAATAATAATTAGACCATTTATATAGCGCAGTCACTATGTAAATATACTCTAATGCGCTGTAGTGTAACAGAGCTCGCAGCAATGCTCAAACAAATTAAACAATTACGCATATAATACAATTAACCAAAAACTTCTGAAAAAAGATGGGTCTTCAATAAATGTTTGAAGATGGTAACAGTTGGTGCTTTTCGTATTTCCAGTAGTAATTTGTTCCAAAGCTTTGGAGCAGCGCAACTGAAAGCACGATCCCCAAGAGTTACTTTTGTTCTTAAGTGAGGTAGCTTCAGAAGCAGCTTATCCTGTGTACTTAGTAAGTTATGTGCATATGAATGTGACCTAAATGATATCAATTCAGACAAGTAATTAGGAGCTTGACCATTCAATGCTTTATAAACAACCAAAAGTATCTTAAATGCAATTATTTGCCTTATTGGCAACCTTTTTTTTTTTCATAATACATACTTTATTCGTCAACATAAAAGTACATACAAACAGATAAAACCTAGGATATTTTCTGCTGAGGCAGTAAAATACAAGGTAGAACAAAATTATGCACACAGGCACAACGCGAAATCACAAGACAAGTACAGAACAATAAAATAATTTACAGAAAGTTGCATAATACCGTGACAGGTGTAGAATATACTTTTAAAATCACTTTAATATTTGAATTATTATTAGAAGCTCATAGGGTTTATTAAGATATGCATGAGTTGTATCTGCGTATGTAGAATAGGTTCTGTTATTGAGTGTGTGTGTGTGTGTGTGTGTGTGAATGAGGAAGCTTGTGAGTGTGTGTGTGTGTGTGGGGGGGGGGGGGGGCTTTGATAATGTTTTGTCTTGGGAGAGTATAATTGCTTTTATTCATTCATACCATTCTTTTTTTCTATTTTTTTTTCTTGTTCTGACTTTAGGCTTATGTAGTTTCAGATATTTTTGCTTTATGAGTGTAATGATCACAGGTATTGTACCGGTTGTTATGAAGTCATTCTGCATAAATTCACTTCCATTTTGCGATGAAGAATCATTTATATTATTTTTACTGAAGTCAATGCAGAGAAGAATGTATGTGTATGAATTTTGCTGGGTGTTCAATAGAAAAGGAGGCCCGATTTTAATAATTTTTTCATTATAAAGTATTTTGGAGTTAAGTTTCCTTTGTTTGTTTGTTTGTTTGTTTGTTTTTAGCATGTGTGTATGTATGTACACATTATGCATATATATAAATATTGCCCCCCCCCCAAAAAAAAAGGACAAGTAGCGGGATAGGGAATTGGGGGATGGTGTCTTAACCATATAACGATTTCATTATTCAGGGGTTGTAAAATTATATTTAAGTTATTGAAAAATGAAGAATAATTTGAAATTTAAAAGGTTGATTGTTTTGTTAAGTGATGAAATCAGAATAGAACATCGCAGAAAAAAAAGTGTGGAGGTGCCCTTAGTCGAGTGGTTTAATGCGCTTAATTGGAGACTTTCCTCGGCATGGCATTTATGCCGGTACAAAGCAAGGCATTTCACCTACATTATTGTTTCATTGTACATATTAATACCAATGTGTACATCTTTGTTTATTTAAAAGAAAAAGAAAAAGAAGAAGAAGGGTGTGTGTACTGAAGTGTGAGTTCGCGCTAGAAATTTCGGCAAAGTATTCGATAATCCCCCACTCCTCGAAAGGGATTTACGCCGGATTTAGCTATTTTCCGATGTACAGTGTTTTTCTCAACAAGGAAAAGCTATATTTCCCAAGCACCATTTTGTCGAAAAAGCAGAAATACTCATAAAATAACATGTCTTTTAAAATGACAAGTATTCTTGTTTTATATGACCCAACTATAATGACAGTTGTGATGATGGATCTGATGATGGTTGAATTATATCAGTTTTGATCCAGCAATGTCGAAGTTGACTCATTCTAGAGAGTAGTGGTCGACGCAATGAACTGCCATGCCTTGATCACCAGTGTAAATCCACTTTGAGGAGTGGGGGGGGGGGGGGGTGATCGAGTTTTTTGACAATTTTTTTTTTCTGTCGATCTCACACGTGAGTATAAAACACACCCCCTCACCCACCCACACAGACCCCCTTACACACATTTTAATATCTATTTTGCGAGCGAGCCAAAAATAACCACTTTTCTGGTTTTTAATCGCATTTTCAAATAGAAATTCTAAAGTATGATGAGTAAGCGAAGCGAGCCAGCCAAAATAACCACTTTTCTAGTTTTCAATCGCATTTTCAAATAAAAATTCTCCAATATGATGGTTGTTTATGACAGGGGGGGGGGGAGATATTTGTACACGCCATCCCCCCTCTCCAAATAGTGTGTGGGGGATATATCCCCCAGCTCCCCCCCCCCCCGGATTTACGCCAATGGCCTTGATCCTTAGTTTGTTTGCTTGTGTGGAGAGACAACGGAAGGGTCAAAAAGAGGGACTTTGCGGCTACACCCTGAATATTATTGTGTACTCACAGAAGTACCAGTAATAAGGGAATTACGTATACTCAGATGAGCAATGACTAGTAAGAATTATTTCCGCCGTTTACAAGACGGAAAAACGATCAAGTTCTTTCTCTCGTATACTGTTTTGTTAATACTCTTCTCAGTGGGCAATAGACCGAATTTTAATACCTAATTTTTAGCCTATGCCAGAGACTATAGAATGAAATCTTCTTATAGGTCTAATCGAAACAAAATTACCTTTCGTCATAAGCTAAATTTACCTTAGGCAATGATAGCTCTTAAGAAGGACCAATAGAAATATGTCATGTACAGGGAAAGAGGAGAGGCCATAACGTAGCAGCTTCGTTCCCCTTGATCGTGCTGATTTCTTTTCTCGATGTAATTAAAGTATAACGTGTCATCCAGTACTCGAAAGACAGTTGCGTATTGTCTCTGATAAAGAGAAATGTATTAACACACATGGTCATTAATGGAATGTATTCACAAAATTGTACGAAAAAGGAGGAGTTATCTGGAGCTTTAAGATCGATGAGCTTTGAACGCATTTTCTCTGAAACCAATGACCTTCCCCTGCATCAAGTGCTGATTAGATTTTTTTTTTGTTTGCGCAAATTTTGAATCAATAAAATGTTATACTGTGTACATTATGATATTATGTTGTAAGGATTGTAATAGGTCAACGGGATTATCGGAAAAGAGTGTCTTAAGAAAACAGCGTAAAAACAAATATAACCTGTGGAAACAAACATCATCGTCATGTGATTAAACATTGCTAATGGCGAGATTGCATGCATCTAATCATTTATTAGACATAAATCTACGTTTACCACGTCATGTGACACATCGGGCATCTTGAGAAATAATAGATTAGCTTTCGAAGCAGATTTCTCTCTTCCATATATGGTTAGTAACAATACGTTTATGTTTACAACATGTACAAGGGCTAAGCTCCTCCCCTCCCATATTGATAAATTAACAGTGGTTGTTTTTAACCCGATTTTCCTTTCAGTCATCAAAAGTAATAGGAGAAAGATAAGTATGTAGGTCATTGTCAGGACAAGCCATCATATTTCATATGATACTATCATTATGTTGCGATATTTTTACGCAGGAATGAATCTGACTGATTCTTAAAGTAAAAGGCTAACATTGTGAGAATTTTTAAAAATCTCATTTTACTACTTGACAATGGTATAAACACAAAAGTTACAGTTTTAAAATACCTGTCTGAAAGTTTCAAAGTATAATGTCGACAGTAAGTATTTTTAAATATTAAAAATGTAAACCAATGTTTGAAAAAAATATAGTGGTCGGTTGCACAGACAGGACATGTAACTGTTACCCAGAGTTCACCTGCACAGTGTATGTGTATGCATATCATGTACTGTACATTTGGTGTGTGTATGTGTGTGTATGCATATCATGTATAGTACAGGGAGAGAGGTGAAGCCAACGGTTTTTAATTGAATTGGTTGAAAATGCTCCTCTAGCTAAAGTGTCTTGAGACCAACACTAATACAATCAGCATTTGCATCTTATTGACTGTTTTTCATTTCAAATTATGGTTGGTTTCAGGGTTTCAGAGTACAAATACAAGTTCTAATACACATGTTTCATCTTAGTTTGAGAATTATTTTAATGAGCTGCTCACAAAGTTAGCCCATGCCTTTAAAGTAATTTGCGCACAGAAATAATGAATAATCTTTTCATATTTTAGTACCTTGCAAAGATAAACAAGAAGGAAGCCTTTGCGTTTTTCAGGTCATGACGCGTCTTTAATTCACGGTTCCGAACATGGTTCCGACTTACGGAGTATAGCTGCTCGATGACGTTTCGGCTACTCGCTGAATAAAAGGAATCGTTGTCGAAAATAAAAAAAATAACATTTTTATGAAGTGAATCCTATTTTTGAAAAATAAAAAAAACAATGACTAGCAATTTGCTATAAAGTGACCCCCCTTTTATTGTTTGTAGAGAAATGATGATGGTCCAAGGGTCTATCTTCATTAAATAATGCTACCATCATCATGAAAATGAAAAAAAAAAATCTCTTTCAAATAATGTACTACAATCAATCTAACCATCTGCGTGTTGGTGCTATGAAATATTGCTGAGGAAAGTTGAGTTTGCGTATATTTCCATGAGTTTCCGTGTGTGAGAGTTACGCACTTGTTATCAATATGAACTGGGCTGATTACTGTGACGGAAATATTCACCACGTATCAATGAATATTACTGAGTGAACATTGGCGTGGGTGGGGTGAGGGGTATATCAAACTCCACGTCCCTGAAAAAAAAAAGTGTATAGTTGGAAAAATTCTTGCCACCCGAGCATTTCAAAATATTTTTAGGAAATTTTCATACCGGTGGATAGCCCCCCAAATTTTCTGTCAAATCCCATCAAAAAATTTTCTGTCAAATCCCATCAAAAAATCTCAACCCAGTTCGATTACATCCTACTTGCTTTTTGATTGTTTGTTTTGTTTGTTTGTTTGTTGTTGTTTGTTGGTTTTTTTTTCATTTATTTATTTTTATTTTATTTTATTTTTTTTTGTTCTTTATTCATCTGGAATATTTAGAATATGTCCGTTGTCAACCAGTCAAAAAAGCGGGTTAAAATGCAACTTCGTGATGATTTTTTGGAAGCATACCTTAATGGAAATGTAATATGATATATATTATACTATGGACGTTGTTTCCAATTTTTTTTAAATGGGCATAAAGTAACATTTTGAGGCATTTTTGAAGGGTGAGGGAGGGGGAATTAGGACATTTAAAACTTGAATCTATACTGCCCCACCCCACCCTATCTCCACACGTTAGGTACCTAATAGATCGTAACGTTTCTGAGTGTGTGTGTGTGGGGGGGGGGGGGGGGCTGACACCCAAACAAACAGCGTTCAGGGGCTGTAGGGCCCCTAACGGGGATTTGGGCACCTTTGTCTGAAGTTCCTGAGTTTTTACAAAAAAACCGGCTGGTACATCAGACTACTCAGCACATCCTTTCGAGACAACCCCCCCCCCCCCGGTTTTCACGAACGCGGGCGTTAATTTCACCCCACACAAGCAACCCACCCTTTCGAGACAACCGGGGGAGGGTGGGGCTTTTCTCGAAAGGGTCCGGACATTCCCATTCCCTCCCTACTCCCATCCTGCTCCGCGCAAGCACCCTTTTGACATAAGCCATGATAATGTAAGAGAGAAAAATTATAGAATAAAAATAAGACAAAAATAAATTAAAATTTCAGAATTCAGAGAGAGAGAGAAGAAAACAGGATAGGTAAAGGAGATGAGAAATCCTGGTGGGTCTATACTCTTATACTTTAAGATTAATACACACTGTAAATATCATTTAACACTCTTTACCGTTGAACAAATGAATTGAAGATGTGAACAGAATCTGGAATAAATTAATTTCCGAATCGTGCAGGTCAGGTAGGGATGGGGCATAGCCGAATACCAGAGCGATTGAACCGAAATTATGAATGGAGTGGGTGAGTGGTGTCTTTGATGATATTTTTCACTTTTTCAACAATTTGATTAACAAAAAACGGCTGGTACGTCAGACTACTCAACACACCCTTTCGAGACAAGCCGATAGCGATTTTGTGTGAAATTACCAATGGAAATTGAATTTCTTTGTACAGAGTTAAAAAACGGAATGAATTCTCTATGAACCTATTTTCTATGAAATGATATTAAACAGAAAATCTGAACTACAAAATTATATGCGTAATTCCTGGTGTATCATATTTGTTTTCGATGATAAGCAATCGCTATTCAATTTAGACTGTGTGAAGTTTGTCATGTCATTAAAACATAGAAATAAAGAAAGGTATGCTGGCAATGATTTATAATTTTATAGATTTATTATTTCAATGAAGTCAAAGTACGAAAAAATAGCGATGATATAACATTACTCAATCTCCCTGCTGAAAAACGATTTTTTTGCCCTTATACGTTTACCCAGCCATTTTGCCACTCATCAAAAGAAACTGTTTGGAGGGAACTTTTACGATTCAATACGAATTTTTAAAGAACATAACAGTGCAACGGTTGGACATTGTCATTAGGTAACATCGCATATGATTAAAGAAATTCTGCATTAAGAATCTCCATGTTAGTAATTATCAAAGGGATGGATTTTAGATTTACCCCCAGCTAGTAAATAGGGATATAATGATACAAGTGACCGCCCTTGGCGGTCTCGCCTGCATTGCGAAAATCGTCATCGCAGCATTCCGATTTAGTGAAAAATTGTGGTTGTGCTAAATGAGGGGTGCTACCTCTGAGTCCCATAGGACTTTGGGGGGCAGTCTCCCCAAAGTTTGAAAATTAGGGTAATGATATAATTTGATTGACCCCAATGACCTCTGACCTTCACTTTGTGACCCGAAATTTGTTTTAAATGATTTGCAATATTGATGACTCTTGTGAGGAAATTTCATGAAATTCGAATGTAACCTAGGGTTGAGTTTTACAGTATAATTTCAGTTAACTGACCTGAAACGACCTTTGACATTGACTTTGTGACCTGAATTTCTTCCACATGATTTTTTTTAATCCATATTCCTTG
>JAPZVO010001372.1:0-18252 GCA_029962745.1 Echinometra lucunter | reverse complement strand
AACACTTTGTGCATAGCAGAGGGCGGGAGGATCAGTTTACCAGAATATGCTTGTGGGCGTGGCTATGAGGGTTTGATTTTACTGTACACTGACTGTAGTTTTGGACCGAATAACGTAGTTAACACTTGGCGCACCATACCCAGCTAGCTGCGACCCGAGTGTTTTCCAGCGCGACGTGACCGGAGTGTTTAGTTAAAGCCCATTTAGGCCCCTGGTAATAGGCTGTTAGTAACTCTACTGTGTTTTATACAGTGATCTGCAAGGGTGATTATCTTTTATGGGACGTATCTAGTGGGTGTGACAGGTTGTAAAATGTAAAGCAATGGTAACTTGGGATTCGTGTTGCATAACAAGAGATTAGGTTTAAAGATAAAATTCTGCAAACTTAATTACAGTGAAGCTGAGTTATTGTTATCCTTCAGCAAGACAAATTGTACACTGTATATTTCATTAACTGTATAAAGCTGTGTATACATGTATATGTACATGTATTTGTCCGCACTAAGTGCTGAATTACAAATATTTCAAACACATATGGCTACATGCGGATACTGTTGCCACAGTTACCGTGCACAGCGTATATTGTATTAAAATTTGACAACACTGTGAAACCTACAAGAAATATATTACACCATCTCTACTCTTAACAGCAACTAGCAACGTACACTGTAGCTACGGGTATAAAAATGTTTGATAGAACTTAATGCATGTTTTGATAATTTTTTAAACTATATTTTGCATTACATGATGAAACCAGAAGAAAACGATTTGGAAACTGCTGATACTTATTAACTGATTCATAGAACAATCCATCAAGTTTACTATTACAGCTTTGTTTTGAACCATGATTAGTTCTTCATGTGAAAGAGAAATAGAAAGAGCAGTCCTTTCTATGATGTGCCTGTATATTAAAGAGAAAGCCCACCCAAGAAGTTTCACTGTTTCAATAAAAGGAGATGGATTCAAACAGCATTTAAAAAAAGAAATGAGCAAAATCAATCAAAGAATAAGGAAATTACACTCATTAACATTTTCTAGTAAATTACACTCGGCTCTGCAAATTGGCAACACTGATGACATCATATGCGAGCAGCTCTCCATTCACTTAGTACATAAAATTTCACATTTTCTCAAATTTCCTGAAAGTTACACATTTTCTAACCCCATAGTCAATGTATGTTCAGAAGAATTGCTTTCTATATAACATAAAATGCTGTTTAAATCCATCTCCTTTTACTGAAACAGAGAAACTTCTTGGGTGGACCTTTCTATTTAAATCACTCAGTATGGTATACTTACTAGAACATGTATGCAAAATATTTCATCAATTCAAGGTTTACAACTATCAATAATGTGCCATACCCGGCTGCCACTTCATATTAACCCAGATCATAGGAGATGACTTGAATAGACAAAACTAATCTTGTTGAAAGGATAAGTTATTTTTAATCACATCAGACTGTCCTCCATTAAAGTCATTAAAGTCAGGCCTATCATGACATCTCTCAGGCCTACATTTCACTTTTACATCAAGGAGTTTGCTTGAACAGGGATAGCAGATATTATAATTTCAATAATTTGTTTACCAAGGGCCCTGTTTCATAAAAATTATCAATAATAAGTTGCAATAACTGTTAGCTATTGAAGATCCTTGCATCTAATTGGCCAAGAGCAAATTTGTAATAGAAATGTGACAGTTGTTACTGATAACAAGTTTCATGAAATGTGGCCCAGAACCTAACTGCCTCAGATTAACATAAGTAGGGAGGAAAATTGTGTTGTCTTGATAAAGATAAATACCGTAATACACTGTAAGCAACAACACTTCTTATACAGTAATTGGCAGAAAAGAAGCTGTAGTGCCAAATGGGGGGGGGTGGGGGGGAGGAGCATCACAGGCAAAATTGGGCTGAAATATGTATGTGTGATAGTTAATAACTTTTTTCTTTTTGTTTGTCAGAGTTTTGAGACCACATATGCTCTTCAAAATGATTCAGAATCCTGGATCTGCGCTGCACTCTGGATAAGTACAGTACTATGTATATATACAGGGAAACTTAAAAGAGGTCTGATATAACAATATTCTGATATAACAAAGTAATTTTCGGTCCCAGCTCTTTAGTGTTGTTTTAAACCCTGATGTAACGAGATTCTGCTATAACAAGGTAATTTTGATGGTCTCAAGGACTTTATTATACCGCTTCCACTGTACTAGTACATGTAGGCATAGATAATGCGGCATAATCATTTTCTTGAGGAGAAATATGTTCTTATGAAGTTTGAACCATAATATCAGTTTACAAACTACAGACTGCCCCTTTAATATCATTATGAGTAGCAATTCCACAAGTGTGGACCAGCATCCAATGAATGTCAATATTTTCAGCAATGTGTCCCTCCTGTCCCCTCTTGTACTCTTCATATAGCCCATCCAGACTGTCTTCCTATGACATGACTTCTGTATACATCTGTGTAGTCCTGTGATTGCAGGCTTGAATCGTCTAGAACTTCTAGATTACATTTGTCGTTTAGAAAAAAATAAATGAATAAAAAGATACATCAAATAAAAGTGAAATGTTTACAATGCATATTAAGGATCATACATGCAGATGATTACATCCACTTTATGTTTGTTTTAACTTAGTTTTTCATAGATGCACATGGAAAAAACACAAATTATTTATGAGGGGTGCTTTCTGTATGTGAACAAACAATCCAGAAATTTGAAAATTCAGTCATGGTTTATGATGTACTACATTTTTATGATTCAATAATTCTTTCTTCCTCTGTACAGAAAAGCTGCTAGAATCAAATCCTTATGAAACCTTGAATTGCTTTCTCAGTTTTAATTCAGAACATAACAAGTAACAAATATGCTGAAGAGATATAAGCCTATATGTGACAGAATGTCATACTCTAGTAGAAGTGAAAACACTTGAAAAGAGGGCTATTTCCAATCCATTCAGCTATCGTTTATGCATCATATAATGGGGATTCAATGAAAAATTTTGACATTCTGATTTCATTTGCTTGAAAGTCTTGAGTTACATCTGCAGAATACATTGTGAAAATCTTCCAAGGTGTGCAGAACGGAAGACTAGTTTTAGGTGAATACGGAGAAATAAGTATGTGATTCAGGGACAGCTGATCTAATGATCTGTGAGTCATGAAGGGGGGGGGGGGGTTCTTGCAGAGGGGGGCACTCTATAAACAGAAGTCATTTATTAGAGTCCTATACTGCTTAGTGTGAAGGAAGGCGATAGAGCTACGTCATACATGTACGAGCCGAAAGAGGCCCTTTGTGTCTTCAGCTTTTTAAACATGCACCCACAAAAGAATCTATAAGTAATAATCCATTGTCAAGACTGTGTAAAAAAAACATTTTTGCTCTTTAAAAATTGCATTAATTCTTTTTTTCATATGGAAATACCCATTAGACAAATCAGATTTTCAATATCTTAAAAATATACAAGAGTACATATTGTATAAGCATTGAATAAACTACTAGTACACATTGTTTATTTGATTAGTTACTTTTCACTATTAGCATGCCAGAGGCCTAGCTGTACATGTACTTTATTGTCACTTGAAGGATATGGATTTATTTTTTCAAGAGTGATAGTTATTCAGTACAGACTGTCATTGATTCCAAATAAAATAGCATAACCTTGGCCTAGTATTACAGACCTGTCAAAAAGTTATCCTTTCTTTTTCCTTATCTATATAAATGTATATCAGAATTACATGTTTACATGTACACAAGGGTATTCATTTTGCAGGATAACAATGCAAATAGATAATACACTTAAAAGTTTCTTTTTGTTCCTTACTACCAAGAGTTTACAGTATTTAAACTTTAAAAGCTCATCTGCTCATGCATTCTCATATGAATACTAAGTCCAAGGGTTAGTACCACTCAGGCAGGGGTCTGCAAAGAATGTGTGTTATACTGAAATCAAATTGTACTCGATGGTCGAATTCTATTTGTGGTAACTGATGTCTACATTTTTTCCTTTCGTAACTAGGTAGCTTTATGATATGGCCTATTATGCAGACATAAATCTCATTGTCAATCACAAAAATGGCAATTGTACTGAGTGAGTCATCATAACAATCTTGCTTTTCAAAAAAATCTTGCTTTTTCAAGAAATATCCCACAAAAATACAATGACGCAATGGTTTGGGAAAGTTTAAAATTCAGTGTGTTTTCCACATAAAGGCCTATTACTAAGAAACAGTTGTCACAACTTGAAGATTTTGTACATTAGGCCTAAGGATTCAAGTACATGTAATTTCAAAACTTAGTCATTTGTTCTGAAGCGTAAAATTCACTTATCTGCCATAATGTTTGGTTGCAGTTTGGTCTATGAATTATGATTGTGTTCAACAACTATTGTTGCATCGTGGTTACTCATGACTAACCTGTTTATTTCAATAGATAGCCCTTTGCCTGCAGATTAGAGGGTTTTATGCTGATTTTAGGTTTTCTTTCATTATTCGGCTTTTTAAGTATCTGAAAGTGGTATTAATTCAATTTTGCATGATGGTCTATGAATAACAATGTGTACAGTCTTAAGTGTACATTCAAAATAGGGCATGAAAGTAAGAAATGGTTTAATTTTTACTGATACACGGATTCACACTGCTTTCCTGCAAGCACAAGGTGACAGTAAATGAGTGTCTGCTGTTCATTTCTTTAAAAAAAAAATACACAATGCATTTTATATGTATTCTAGAATTACCATAATGTTTTTTATATGTACATGTATTCTAGAATTAATGTTTCCATTGCACCCATGCCATCTATCCACAATATCACGAAACAGATGGTATACTGGAATACTGTTCCTCTCATCAAAGCATGCATGTACCTTACACACTCAAAACAGATTAATAGAAGGCTACTGCTACTGTGCTATGCAGGAATATGGAATTCTGTTCCAATCGTTTAAATGAGAATAAACCTAAAGCCCTTCTCAGACATTTAATTCAAATCAACCGTACATAATCTGAAACAAGGACTCTCAAGGATTTAGCCTACATTAAGTTTCTCCCCCTTTCTGTGCGCTTAATTCCACAGGAATAATCCTATTTCATTTCTCCGTTAGCATGTGCAGAGATACGGAGTGATGACAAAGTGTTTGCCCCCTCTCTTGCCGACTTTACCCCTCTCTGACCTATTACAGCTTCCTCCAAGCACTAAGCAGAAAATTGCGGTGCCTCCTGGATACGTAAATTCTTGTCGGAGACAAGGGTACACATGGTGCAGTAGGCATGGTGATGAGTCACAAACACACACACAGATACGCACATGTGGGACCACCATTAAAGGGGAACTCACACTTTTGTTGACAAAGAGAAATCTTATGTTGTCATAGAGGGTCTCTTCAGTTGAGCCTGTTAGAGAGAGATGATAACCCAGTGTGAAATGACCGTATATGAGTCATATTGTGTCAAGGAGAGTTGTGATATCTTCATTCATTATGTGCTTCTCTATTCCCCGATCCCTTGTGTATCACCCTTATTGGTTAAAAAGGTAGCGATATCAACATAGAATCAGAAACCTCAAAAATTGTAGAAAAAAAAATTGCTTTGGAACACTCTCAGAAAAGTTGGTTAAAAATCATTAGGTTGGTTAAACTATGAACTGACCAACTGTTGGTTTAAGAAATCCTCATGTTTTACATACAAATTTTATTTAACCAACAGTTGGTCAGTTCATATTTCAACCAAACTTATAATTTTTCTGAGAGTGAAGGATGGGAAAGTGGAGGTGTCCAATATTAAGTGATTTTCACACTTTAATAGTTTTGACATACTTGTATTTCAAGACTGAATATGTCATTTTTAAAAACATTCCAAAAATATCATGTACCATATGTTGCCTCATTGCAAATATTTTCTGTAGAAAATAAGAAAGTCTGTATTTACACTATACAAGAAGAAGCTCCGCAGCAGTTGCATAAGTAATAATAATAATAACTTTCGATATATTTAGCGCATAATAATTAAACCTTAATTCTCTATGCGCTTTACACTAGAAAGAAAAAGTATGGCTACATAATTATCTAAGAGGACAAGCACAAACATAAACAATAAGTATATAAGTATGAGTTATGATGAGTAATTGTCCATCAAATCACCTATCAGTCAACCAAGCTGATCTAGAGAGAGAAAGGAAACCACAGTTAAATCTACGTCTTGGGGAAAAGCCCTTGTGCCTTTTTTCTTATTTTTCTTCTCAATGTGTAATCATCATGTACATGTACATGTAGGTATTTGAGGCAAAATGATGTTATAAATGAATAGGCCACATGCAATTGTGAAGGTGATGGAAGTGTCATAGGATGTGAAGTCCATGCATGGGTGCCCAAATGTTAAACAGTCCTCAGAGTCTTCCCCCCCCCCCCTCTTATTTTTCTTCTTTTGTAAATGTGTTGTTTTATAGTTTCAATAAAAACATAAATACAAAAAAAAAAAACCCAAACGGTTATGTATAGTTTTGGTAAGTTATTAAAAAAACTTCATCAGCTTTCTTGGCAAATAAAAGCAAACTAAGATCCTTTGAATTTCTTTCCTCCTCAAGTTGAATATTGAACAAGTGCTATACACTGTACTATTGATGCCGTCATGGGACGTAAATAAAGGAGATAAGCTCATAAATCATTTGTAAACTTTCCCACTTAACTCATGCTTCTTTTGTGCCTTGTTGATTACCAGCACCTTTCTTGGTTCCCCTGGCAACAAAGGTCTTTGCATGAGACTACTTACACCACATGATACACATCACTCATCCCACAAAAATGCGAATCATTTATCAGTGATGGGGTCAAACCTCAAGTCAGCTTCTCCGAAACGAGACCCTCTTACACTCGACCCCAGTAGCCTGTTCAGACTGCAGAAAATTGTATAAAATTTGTACGAAGAAACATTGTATGAGGAATCACTGTATAGCCTTTAGAGGGTGTATATACATGAAAAGAGAAATTGTACAAAGAAAATAGAAACTAGTACTGTGGAGTTCAGGTGACATCATACATGTGTACAGGCATACAGGTACGTGTTGTGTCAGCTGCACAAAGGGATATGAGACTTTCTTACTACCGTACACAAGCAGACCCTGACTCTTTAAGTTTTCATTTAAATTAAAACAATGCTCAAACATCTGCTTCTCTGCAAAACATCCAGTAATGTATACCACAATAAAACTAAGGACACATTTTCCAGTGTGTATACATATGTACATGTAGCTATACAATGATTTTAGGTAGTGTTAAGGGGGTAACATTCAATCCTGATTCACTATCCCCAGACTTTAGACCCATTTAGAAAAGTTATCTATTGAACAGATCTGGTAGGATTGGCACCTGTCTAGACTGAATTATGGTATGGTCATCCCCTCTGTATGAAAGCTGTTCTGTGGGTAGATAGGCATCTTTAAAGGAGAATGGAACCCAGGCATCGGTGTACTTTTAGTGAATAGAGATGAACAAGAAAGATTAAACAGTGAAAGTTTGAGCAAAATTGGACAATCTGTTCAAGAGTTATGAATTTTGAAAGTATAAGTAATTCCCTATTATAGGGATCCTTGAGTTGGCAACTTTGCCAGCATCTGTGATGTCATCGTGGACAACTCTCCATTTATTCTGTGTATGATTTTTCATAGAAATTGATTTATATGACATTTCGAGTCAGGAATCAACATAATTCTTCCCAAAATGCTTGCGGAATTGATGTGGTCATGTCATACCAAATAGTAAATTCCAAAGAATTTCTATTTTTCGTGAAAATGAAGGAAATGTTAAATTTTGTGCATAAAATGAATGGAGAGTTGTCCATGATGATGTATGGGTGTACAGACCAATGCATTTCTTATTTCAGTCTTGAAGTATGTTGGTACACTGTATATGGTACACGAATTGTGAAGATGATTTGTAATGTAGTTGACAACCCACAGATACAGACATTTTCTCAAAATTTAAAGAAATACATGTATGTTCACAAATGGGTTTTCATGTAGATCTTACAGTACCAGTAGTATTTGACAACATTGGTTTAGAACCCCCTTTTGCTCCAATTAGGACCCCCATTTCAGGACATTCTTGGTAGAATTTGTTTCCTTTTGAATAGGTTCAATAGCCCAAGTGAAGCTTTTACAATGGAATACTACCAGGAGTCTATTTACTCTACTTTTTCTTTCAGCCGATAACATGTTTACATATATACAAGTAAAGATAATGACTCTATAAAAATCCACTCAACTTTAAATTTTAGAAGTTTTTAATGCCATTAATATCCATGAAAGAATGTTTTCTTTTGAATAGGTTCAATAGCCCAAGTGAAGCTTTTACAATGGAACTCTACCAGGAGTCTATTTACTTTTTCTTTCAGCCAATATGTTCACATATATGTATGAATAAAGATGACTCACATCTATATGCAGCCAGTATACTTGCACAAATACGCAAATCATTGTTTATGTATACCAGTTGCAACAATATACATGTAGTTATAGTCTATAGTCATTAAATTTTATACACACTAGAAAGTTGCGCAAAGGAAAGAAAACTTGATATATACCGGTATTAAAATTAATTTGATATCATTTTTACCAGTAAAATATCACACTTCATGTAAATTTAAGGTGAAAATAAAATATCAATTCATAGGAAGTTAATAGTAAGGAGAATAACACTACATTTTCCATCATTTAGTCTCTCCCTCACCCTTTGTCAGTGACTGATGAATTCTTTGTGCAAACTTTAAATGCATTTAATACTAAAGAGTAAAGACAATTTTTTTTTCAGAGGGGGGGGGGAGGGGGTTACTCAGATTTGGTTTGGGCAGGGGGGTGGCACTGAAGCCTCCATAGCCGTTTTTATGAGAAAATTGGCCAAAAATGCATTGATTTCAATTGAAAATTATCATATTTTTAATGTTGTTTTTCTTAGAATTCCATTCTCGATCACATATAAAATTTCGTTTTACCATTGTGTAATCACTGTAAGTCCTCTCCGAAGGACTTGGTAATGAGGATTAATACCTTATCAAAGGGCATTAGTGCATCCACTTCGTTTTGAACCCGGGTACTTCCAATTACGAAACCCCTTTTCTATCCACTGAGCCACAGCGCCTCCTCCTTATCTTGTGTTTTTTAACATTTCTGGCTGCCTGACTGAATTTATATTTTATTCTACTTCCCTTTCTATCATACTGCATCAAAAAGAAGTTGTGGGAAATTGGAAGCATTACAAAAGGGGAAAATTAATTCAAATAAATGACACAATGATTTTTCCCACCATACAGTATGCCAAAATGCGAAATTTTGGAATCTAGTACACAATGAGCACAATGTGTTCATACCTGGAAAAAAGGTGACAAGGCACTTTCCCTGCCTCTACCCACCTCCCCCCCCCCCCCCCCCCCATCAAAATGTTCTCTAAAGTAGGCATCACAGGGGCCCAGTCAAATGTACAATGTATTGCTGTACACCCACATGACCAAAAAAACCACAGGAAAAGTGCAGTTTTTGCCTTAACAAAGGCAAAAACTAGGCACATCAAGTGCACGACACACCTACATGTAGGATGCCAGAAAGGCAAACATCTGGAAAAAGGTTGTTTCAAGAAAGAATGAATACCGTCCATGCTACCTCATTCAGAGGGCTTTTTCATTCAAATGTGTGGTTTCTTTGAGTGATCATTTATTTTTATCCTGTGCATGTATGTTTACTAACAAAACATTTTTAGTTATCAGAAGCTGGTTTACTTCCCTTTTAGAATGGTGTGAAATATGGTCAAGTTTGAATACATTAAACACTTTGTAATATGACAAATTAGTGTTGCAATTACATGTATGTTCATTCACTATGGGACATCATCTGCAGTACTTGAACAGGATTGGTGCATTATGTGATGTCATTATCAAAAAACATTGCTATTTTTCTAGCCAATCACTCCAGATGCTGGGATTTGGTTTTATTTGTATTATTTTGTAATCGTAATCACCTAATACATACAATGTCGTTGATGTAAAACTTATACAATTGCCACCTGTTAGCTTCCCAGTGTCTAGTGATACCTTATTTGCCATATTTGTGATTTTCTTTGAATGGGCACTTTAAGCTCTGCCTCTTTCATTACTGAACTTAAAGTACACAAAATGCAATGTACAATGTAGGAACTTCTCACCAAATATGAAACCAAAAGTGGAAATGCAGATGAAAAAATATTGAACAATACATCATGTTCTTCAGAATCTATCTGCATACAAGACCCTGTGGGCGTTCACTTATGGTACATGTATACCAAGCCATAAATCACTTTTTATGGTTATTCTCTAAACTTGCAATTGTAAAAACCTTGTCACCTCAGGCTTAGTATTCTGATGGGTGTCTAGTGATACCTTATTTGCCATATTTGTGATTTTCTTTGAAGGGGCACTTTAAGCTCTGCCTCTTTCATTACTGAACTAAAAGTACACAAAATGCAATGTACAATGTAGGAACTTCTCACCAAATATGAAACCTAAAGTGGAAATGCAGATGAAAAAATATTGAACAATACATCATGTTCTTCAGAATCTATCTGCATACAAGACCCTGTGGGCGTTCACTTATAGTACAGTCAAACCTGCTTTAGTGACCACCTGTATAGACAGACGTGTTTATAAAGGCCACAAGTTTTGTTACCCTTGAATATTTTTCCCATTGAAATGTGTATTAAAGGAACCTGTTCATAAAGACCACCTGCTCATTAAGACCACATTTCTTGTCTCCCTTGGGTGGTCTTTACATACAGGTTTCACTGTACATGTATACCATGCCATAAATCACTTGTGTTAAACTTTTTATGGTTATTCTCTGAACTTGCAATTGTAAAACCTTGTCATCTCAGGCTTAGTATTCTGATGGGTTAACGTTCAGCATTCCTCACACAACTGACTGTTCATACAAATAAAAATAGCAAAGGTACGAAAAAATTATGATGTTAATAAAAGAATAACAATAAACTCTATGAAATGAGCTGTCAAGCTAGCAGAGCTACAGTATATTTCATATAATGTATGCCGATGATTGATACATGTACCATCTTGTACTTATGATCATTGCTGATCATTTTGAAGAGATTGTATATAACTACATGTATGTTGTTATGATGTATTCGTTATACATGCATGAATTGCATTCATGCTCACTCAGGTTCTTTTCATTGTTTTGTTTTCTTGTAGTGATGAATTGTGTTGTTTAATGTAAAAAGCCACTTTAAGCAATATTTCTGTGCAATAATCTGCATGGACCAATAAAGAATCTTGAATATTGGATATTGAATCTTGAATCCTGGAATGAAGTGAAGAGCTATTTCCAGAAATGACGCTGCTCCTCATCTTTAACAAGTTAATGATTAATGTCTGAATCATATGGTGAAAAGAGTATACACCTACATTGCAGCCTTCTAATAAACATATAAGTTAGATTAATATCACCAGCAAGACTAGAGGAAAATATTTAAGGCTGCAAACATGTTGATATTAACCCATTCGTGACAGGAATTATTTAAAGCCTAATTTGATCAGCTTTTATTCTTCAAATTGGCAACACCAACATTTTTATTTTATTGCTACATTTTTTTAATAAAACGTCATGTATCTGAAATGAATATAAATTGACAGAAATTATGATGAGAAGTCAAAAAGTTGCCAATTTGCAGGGGAAAACGGTGATTTGAAACTTTCTATCACATTGCCAATTTAAGGATTTTAATGCTTATTTTCCTTTAAAAATTTTTTTAGCATCAAACAACGAATATTGACGCAACCAAAATGGGCACAGTTTGTGTAGAATTTTTTGCTCTTTCTGCTCATGTATTTGGTATGATTTTTAGGGCTTTGCATCAAAAGACATTACACCAAACCACAAAATGTGGACCTCTGTCACGAATGGGTTAATCACAATAATTCTTTGCTTTTAGGGTGTGGAATGTTTAGTTTATTAATGTTTCAAAAGAAATTTTCCAAGAAAAGCAAAGATATAAGTGAATTTTTGCATAAAATTATTGTAAATTTATATCACGTCACTCTAAAAGTACTGTAAAGTGTACTGATTTACAATTTGAGTTTATAAATTTACACTGTACACTGTATGAACAATGGAAATATCTTAGCTTAATTTTTTCAGGTTGAAAAGTTGATTTAAATTCAAACAACATGTAAATGAGAAGGCAATACCATTTTTTCTAAAACTCGAAGGTGCACAACTGAGCCTTGAGAGTAGATACACCAAGAAAAGTTTATTTTTTGTGAGAAATAGTGAAAAGACTCAAATGCATATATAACAAAAAACCAAAAAGAAAGAAAAGAAAAAGGGTAATCACTATGTGAACCCCAGGAGCAAATGCATTGTAAGCAGGGAAGTCTACCATAAAATGACAATAGTACTAATACTATTGTGATTTACTTTACTGTGATGTGATTGCATTGCAAGTTATGACGAAATTGTCACAGACTCCTGCATCTCACTCCTTCATGAGAAAAATAATAACACAAAAGAAAATCAATGCATGCCTGGTATAATTAATCAATTGTGTCCTGGATACATATCACTTTGTATTGACTAAAACTGAAAAAGAGACACCCATGAGTTTGCGTACGTGTACTGGTATATGCAGAAGGAAGGGGAAAAGTGTTTTTTAATTCTAAAAATAACCTGGCAATTTCCTCCAATTGTCTACATGTATTTGGTCCTCATTTTTCTTCAATGTAAGAAATGCACAGATCTGAAAGTTAAAATAGTGCTCTTTCATATCGTAACATACACCAAATGAATCCATGCCAAATTTTAATCAAATACGTTCTGATTCCAAAGAGTACAATGCAGGTCATTTACATACTATATTCTAGATTCATACTGATGAAAATTGTAGAAATATATATTTTTTTCACATGTACCATTAGGCTAACCACTGTAGTACTGTAAAACAAAAAGTGTACACTCTATATTGATTTTTATTACAATGTAGACTTAATTGGATATTAAACTAGTTTTGTGTCAGATTATAACCACTGTGTCAATAAGATCAGTATTTGATATGCACTCTGACATGTCACTCACGAATAATTAGCTTTCACTTTCAGCACCCACTGCAGTGTTGCCATGAATACCTTGTGGGTGGAGTCAAAACATGTTTCTCAGAATTGTGGTGGGTGCAGTGGGTGGATGAAATATTACTTCATTTAGGCTTACATGTATGTATTATGCTTCTATGTGGCAAAGTTTTCAGATGTCATATAAAACATACTGGTTTTTTTTGGTAAAATGCTAATAAACTACACTGTAATGTATTTCATAAGAAAAGATGAATCAATAAATAGAGTATACAGTACAATGCCACTCAAGACTGGAATTTGTGTTTAATATTGTTGTATTGTACTTTTGAATAATCAATATATGTTTTTTGACCAAACTATCCTAATCAGTACGTCATCAAATAAACATACACTGTAGCTACATGTACATGTAAATACAGTATATAACACAATACAGATCTTTTTTTTTTTTTTTTTTTTAATATTCTTTTGACACACTTGTGATGGAGGGACAATCCAAATTATAACAAATTTTAACTGGTGACACACACTAATAATGAAAGTGATTTGTGTGTAAGAGTATATGGATCAACACAATTAACCACCCTTCACTGAGCCTTTCTTTGCTTTATTTGTGCTGGAGGACTGAGGAAGGGTCATATGGAAGGAATTAGGGGCTAAATAGGGACCCAAATTTAAGAAATCCAAAAAAGTTGACTAATACATGTAAATAAAAGAATATCATTAAAGAATTTTTAACTCTGTTTTTTTTTTCCTTGTTGCCTTTATCTTCGATTCATTTGTTTTAATCTAATTGTAAGTAATTATGTTTCTAATATCTTCTATGCATAAACTACTTTTGACAATATAATAACATACTTGGTATCATACGAAAGAGGATGAATTGCTCCTTGAAATTGATAAGAAAATACAAATGTATCAAGATGACATCATCTCTCAAGTGTTAACTTGAATGATGGAAAAATTCAGGTTTCTGTAAGTGTAAAGAAACACACTGTGCACCAAACCATGCAAATGAATAATATGAATAATCTTTTTTGTACATAATTCACTCTACTGTACTACAGTTACATAATACTGTAGAAAAGTTTACTGGTAAGTTTCCTTTTTTGGATGGGCATATAAAAGGCTCAATTCAAAATTGGGAATAAAACAGATAGATTCTTTGTTTCATAATGTATAATAATAGGGCTCCACATTACCTTTTTTGGTAGGGGGTTCAGAATGAAACTCTGGGCCCTATATAAAGAGCCCTGTGGTAAAATTGTTCATTTGGGGGGGGGGGGGGCTTGAATTTTAGGGCAAAAAAAAACCTACATCTGTACTCAACTGATATGACGTGTACAGTGAAACCTTAATAAAGAACACTATTATTAACAAACTTTCATTATAACAAGGTAATTTTGCCAGTCCCACTTCTTTGTATGTTATTGTTTTTTAGGTTTCGATATAAAGAGGTGATTTCCTTGGTCCGGAGGAGTTTGTTATAATCGAGGTTCGTCTGTATTAGTGATATCAGTTTGAGTACCAATGTAGGTGTTGTGTGATTTTTACATGTACACGTAGCTGTGCATAATTATGCAATTCTTATTTTTCAGATTCAGTTCATTATAGCCTAAGTGATGTTTGCTAATGTCTGATGGGAAAGGGTCTTCGTTGGTAGACTAGTGATGTTGTCTCTATGAGGGGGGTGCATTAGCACTCACATGACTCACACTCCTAGAGGAGTGGATTGACAAAGGATAACTACAATTAAACAATTAAGATTGATGTCTCCTTATTATTATTTGACATTTCAAGACATTCACAGGATAGGCAAAGGATAACCCCAGAGTGACTTTGAGCTGAAGCCGTAAGATACCGCAACTCAGACGGTATCGAGTGCTAAAATCCTCTCAGAAACCATGGACATTATATCCCCATGCAAAAGTGTAGCGTGGGAAAAGGGGGAGCCTAATTGCCATGGTAATTTTGAGGTGAAGTTCTCTGAAACCGCAGCTCAGACAGTAATGTTGAGTGAAAAACTTCTTTTCATGGAAAAATGGTGTGCGAAACTCAGACAGCATTATCGAGTGTGAAACTTTTCCACCAGGTGTATGAATAGAGTCATGAAAGGGGGAACTCCTACTACAAGAGATAATGGGTTTACCAAGGACACAATTCAGCGGTGTGCAATAGCTAGCACATACATGTAGCTGTATGTCACACATGGGTGCATACAGGTATCATGTGCAGCTAGAACTTGAGAATACAATTACTCCTATCAAGAGGAATAACATTCAGATTCTGTTCATTTGTTGGGCATCAAAGTCCTATAGTTCCCATGTAAAGTTATTTAGTCTCGGTAACATTGGACTGAAAACAATATTACGTCATTACAAGATTTTTTATAATAGGTACACCCCGGTGTTGCCCTGACATGAGCATACTCACATATTCACAGCATACAATATAGTGTACCTTTAATTGAAAATCTCGTTATCGTTATAGTTATTGGTCAATTGTGACTGAGGCCTTATTTAAGCTGCAGATGACCACACATAGAAATTTCACACATAAAATAACAAGGAAATGATGTGAATCATGAGCCTCTTTCACTGTCAAATGCAAACAAGAGTAGGTTGGATATGTGGGTACTGGTATCTTCTAATATCATTGACAAGAACATCATAGAAAATTTGTTACAACAAAACTCAACAGCATATTAACTGACAGGGCAAAAGCCAGAAATAAATACAATGAGTAGCAATAATAAAACAAGCATCTCGCCCAACTGTTGGGATTGTATAAAATCTGAGAACTAGTCTACTGTGACATATGCTTGACTAAATAAAAGAGTTGAGAATAATGGGTTCTGCATCTCTGATCCACCAGCGGAGGAACAAGGCAAAGATCAATTCAAAATCAGTGAACCACTATAAGGGGGTATCATTCCACTCATGGTGTAAGTAACTAACAAAACACTGATAAGCCTTGCTTGGAAAGGAATGTCATACCTGGGAGTGTTTTTATGGTTTGCTTTTATAACCTACAAGGGCCTACAATCAACCTGTATTTTTTGCCATGTTTCAGAGATGCTGGAAGAAGATAGTGTCAGGTTTGCAAAAGTTTTTGAAATGCCAAAATTAACCACCTTATAAGAAAAATGAAATGAACAGTCTCTACAAAAATATACAGAATGTATATAGAAATAAGGCACTCATACATTCAGGCGTACAGTAAGGGGAAGGAATTCTGATTAACTACAATCACTTGTTTATTTCAAAGGGGGGGGGGGGGGGGGAGAGAGAGAGATTACCCTCAAAACCAAGCCAATTCAACAAGGACAAAGTGATGTTGTGATATTACACCCCTACTGCTCAGTAGCCTGATCCAAATCCATAATGGGTCTCAGTTTCAAAGACTATCTCTGTGAGTGGGAGTAGGCAGTGACAAAGTGGTTGCAGTTCCAATCTGCAATAGCACCAGTAGGAACATTATACTGTAGCATGTATATGTGCTCAATGCAAAGATAACATTATTCTATAGAAATACAGTCAACTCTGCATAAGTCGAAGTCGCATAAATCGAATAATCGCCTAAGTCGAAGGTCTGTACTGGGTCCCATTCCTTTATTTTCTGTTGTTTTTGACCCCTCATAAGTCGAATTTTCTCTAAGTCAAAGCATTTTCTTCAGTCCCAAAAAATTCGACTTAGGCAGAGTTGACTGTATATCATATATATATATATATTCATCTGACATTATTAAATGCCTGGTGCATAACATGTATACAAATGCCCACCATTTGCCATAGATGTTTTCTTGACAGGTCTGTATTTATTCCAAAAAGGGGGGGGGGAGAGAATATGGGAGAATGAATAGTTTGCAATATAACATGCAGGTCATACAAATATAATAGCCAAGTTCTACATATGTAAAATCTAATTCATATATTCACCTAGACTGAAATTTAGTCTCTAGTTCATTAGCCTCTTATTTGGGTTGGGTCGACTCCTCTGAGGTGCTGATCGACACTACCGAATAAGAGGTAACAAGCTGGAGACATAATTTTCGGTCTAACATTCACCTGGTTTTTTGTCCTCTGGAATATATTATTATTGCTTGCCTGAGCTCACAATCACAATCACCAAAGGAAAATCCAGAATTCCCGTTCAGCAGTTTGGAGAACAACTCCTATTTTTCCATGTTTCATCTTTTATCTTTTCTACTTCTGCCACATATATGCTGTCTAAATTGTTTGTATTAATTTGTATTACAACAACCAGTGAGGAGAGCCTTTAAACAAAATAATTATTTATTTCAGGTAATCCCCAGGCACTGGTTGTTGTTTATGTTATATGTAGGTTATTATGTTTCCTTTGAAAATTTGTTATCATGTCATACATTGTTATATGTTCATGATGTTCCTGGCAATTGAATAAACATAAACATAAACATAAAACTTAGATCTTTGGATGTGACTTTTACTGACAGTCCCATGCTCATATCTCGGTATAGTTCTGAAATTATGATGAATGCTGCTCACATTATTGCAAATAATAGAAGGCCGGGGCGGACAGGGGAATGTTGTGAATGAATAATATGCATTAGCACTAGGCCCTACAGTCGATATGAACTCAGACGTCAGATATCAGAAGGCTTAGTAGTACAAAGAAACAACCTTTGAGAATGAGCACGGAATGAATGAGTCACTAGTCGTCAGACAAAATTGCTTTGCTGACTTGTCATACCACCGAGAATAAAGATATACATCATACATGATTGAACTCTGAATTTTGATAGTAGGCTTTGAACCAACGCCATATAGTGCGGACGAGATTTCGAGTCCAGGACCAAGGGACACACCCCACTGTTATTGCCTTTATAAAGTAAACAAACTTATTTTCGAACAAGTGGTGGTAAATGCTGGACGTGCAATCCAATAAGGGCGCGCGCAATGATGAAGTAAGTATAATGACAGAGTTATACATGTACTTCGATAAGAAAGTCTGTCAAAAAGTGCTAAAAACTCATAGAAAACGGAGAGATACTTACCGACTTTCGGGAATTCCGTAGATGCAGAGTGACCCAATGTAAGTGTATACTTGTGACTAATCCCGATTTTAGAAAGGTGAATATCAGGCTTCTTTTGAAGTTATTATCTACTC
>JAPZVO010001371.1:0-18266 GCA_029962745.1 Echinometra lucunter | reverse complement strand
CAATGGAGAAAACTATATACGCTAGGAAAAAAAAAATCGTCTGCCGTGCAAAAAGTAATTTACGGCTAACTGATTGCTTCAATTCAATCAAACATCGTGTGCACTACATGTTTGAACACTACATCTGTGTGTACTCAATTATTTTTCATGTTTAACAATAATCAATGGAGAAAACTATATAAGCTAGGGGGAAAAAAATCGTCTGCCGGTCTCGAGGCCGAAAATTGCGTCCTCGGCCTCGGCCTCGGCCTCGTAGGCTAATGTCTCGATGTCTCGGCTCGAGGCCGGAGCGAGGCAGTAACAAATCTCTCGTTCTCTGTTTTTTTTTTTTCTTTTTTTTTCTCGCTCGTTCCGCCAGCCCGAATATCATTTAGGAACTCCCGGGGATTGGGGAGAAACCGCTGCTTAATTTCCTCGCTCCAGTCATAAAAAAAAACCGTCACACGACTGTGTGAGCATATATTAAATTTATATGTAACTTTATGGTGCGCTCCATATCCAGTAGTTCGCTCCCTCCAGAGCATTTTCTTTCGTAATTGAGTAAATTAGTCGGTTTGACAATTTACAAACTCATTCTAGATGCAAAAAGTACACTCACAGTTGTTTACACATTATTAAGTTGATATCAACATGATTCTTAGTACAAAAGGAAGAGGATATAATAAGAACGCAAGACGCGAAAGGGCAAGGAAGAAGAAGAAGACAAGGGACAAAAGAAACAGAGGAAGTACATGTTTTAATTGAAAACTACCAGAAAGCCGCAGTAAGGATTTTCCGAAGACTACGGATCGAGAGCAAAATTCCTCGTAGGATCAAAATAATCTATGCCTACATCCAATCTCTATAGAAATATGCTACGTGCTACTAGGTGTATAACTATTGTAAGACTCTCAAAGAAACACACCTAACATGTTTTCTAATCAGTGTTCTAAAACTCAAGATGAGTCCTCAGTAATCAATGAAGGAGGGTGAAGTCACACAAACACTACTGCCTCAGGAACAGATGGAGGAAGATCAGTGAGAAGGGTGATTTCATGCTCTCAAACATTCACATTCACAGTTAAAGATGGAGGGAGAATTTCACTTTAACTCACCAGATGTAAAACACTGCAAAAATTTCTACATGAAGTAAGGATGCAAACAGTTGAGTGCAGAAAAACCACTGCTGCCACCAGTTGTAAGACTCTCAAAGAAACACACCTAACATGTTTTATGACTTGAGCTGTACTGACTTGTATTTTTTAAAAAAAATGGCTGCCAAGATGGCTGACAAGAAAGTGCATAACAAAAATATCCAATCAAATGATAGTAAATACAGAGAAATAACCAATAGGGTAAAAGAGTGAGAGCCATGTGAGTCTGGTTGAATAGTCATGAAAGAGAGGGGAGAGAGAGAGAGAGAGAGAGAGAGAGAGAGAGAGAGTGCCAGAGCAGGCAAGGTTGAATGAACAGGGGCAGAACAATAGAAGTGAAGAGCTATACAAAAGGAGAGGAATGTAGGTCAGAAGTGACTTGAAGCAGAACAGAGTGGAAAGCTAAATGAACATTAAACAAACGGTTATAAATCAGTAAAATTATAACCTTACATAATATTCCATCTTCACAAAAAAATGTCCTCATTTTTAAAAGTACTTTGTGCCTACATTTGATCCGTAAGAAAATCGATTCACATTAAATCTGTCTGAGATCAAATCAAATCATGTAGTATTCCTTCTCTACAATTCCTTCATTTTTTTTTTTTAAACATCCATCCAAATGGGAAAAAAAATATCAGTTGTTTAGAATGTCTAGCTTAATACATTCTACATGTCTAGAAAATACCCAAATTTCATCAATAAACGTCTTTCCGACAACTTGCTAACTGCAATGAATCCTATCAAGAATGTTCGCAAGCAAACAAGTCAAAAGATAAAAGTAAAAAAACCAAATTCTCAAGAGACGTAATATCAAATACTTGGAACAAAACTTGGCAATATTCTGTAAAATCACATGTCAAATTACAACATACTTTTTTTTTTTTTAAACTCCAAATATCTCAATTTCATCAATATCTTTCATACGACTCAAAATAATTATTCTGAGTTCCAAGTAATGTTCAGAAAACAATGTAAATGTATACGTCTGAGTTGAATACTCACATTAGTTCCTCCGATACATCTTATAGAATTCTTATTCAATTTAGGTCAATATAATAATCTGTTTTTAGAACACTCTGAATCTTCAATTTTTTTTTTTTTAAAACAAAATGCAATAAAATGTTGACATCTATACCTTTCTGTGTCCTTTCAATATGGATTAGTACATGTAAGTGCATAAATCAGATAACTGAACAAGTACCTTAGTTCGCCGAACATTAAATTTGACCTCTAATTTTTTAATGGCAAAAACAGTCATATAACATTTCTTTTCTTTTCTTTTAAGTTAAACATTCAAAACTTTTTCTTTTCTTTCAAGTTAAACATATACAAAGCTGAAAACTGATCCTGTTTTCAATGAAAATCATGAGAAATTGCTTAAAGTTTCACAAATTTTGGTCAAACTTTTCACCCTGTGAATTGTTTTATTTATTGTTTCATTAATATATAATTTAGAATTACATCCATAACATACTATCACCTACAAAACTGTGGTGATGTAAGATAACATGAATAAAGTTTATATTGGCATGTCTTATAAACAAAGTTCTTCACAGTCTCTAAAGTCTGCAATGTCTCTCAGACTATATCAAAGTTTGTGAACAAAGTTTTTCAGTCTTAAATCTTGAAATTTTGCATCAACTTGTCTTTCAATCGATATCAGATAAATGTAGAAAAGTTCAAATTAATGTGTCTCAGCCGATATCAGTACATATCAATCTTTCTATCTCTATCAAGTTTCGCAAACAAAGATTCCGCAGTCCATCGGGTAAAAATGGAGAAAAGTTCAAATCAATGTGTCTCCCAATCGATATATCAACCTCTCGATCTCTATCATGTTTCGCAAACAAAGTTTCTATAGTCCATCAGGTAAAATGGAGAAAAGTTCAAATCAATGTGTCTCTCAATCGATATATCAATCTTTCAATCTCAAGTTTCGCAAACAAAGTTTTCATAGTCTCTATAGTTTGTAATCTTGAAATTTTGCTGGTACTTTAATTCGTCGACCATATCGCGAATGAGTGACTGGACGATTGTCATCTTCTGGAGAGCGTTCATTACTACATAATCGTCCATTGTCCTTTGCATTTTCATTTCTATATAATTGTCCATCGTCCGTTGCATTCTCATTTCTATGTAATTGTCCACTGTCCTTTTCATTTTCGTTACTATGCAATTGTTCGTTGTCCTTCATATTTTCTCGTTGACGATGCTGCCTTAGACTGGTGCTGGGTTGACTACCCGCTCGCGTCGCAGGGTCGGGGTTAGAGCTTCTGGGTTCTGGCTGTCTAGTCGATGACCTCAGATGATAATGAGGTCTGCATTGGCGGTCAGTTGGCGAGGATGACTTACAGCGGGGCTTGGTACTGCTGACGGTCGATGAAGGGAATAGTAGTGCCAGGCATGTCGAATGATGTTGGCGTTATGGAGGCCAGTGGCGTAACAGCCGGGGGGGGGGGGGGGGCAGGGGGGCAGAGTGCCCCCCTGAAGGATTTCAGCGGGAAAATCCATCAAACCACCGGGAAAAAATGAAAGGGAGGGAAAGGAAGAAAAAAGAAGGGAGAAAGGGAAAGGAAGAAGAAGAAGAAGAAAAGAAAGAAGAAGAAGAAAGGAAAAGAAGAAGGAGAAAGGGAAAGAAAGAAGGAGAAAGGGAAAGAAAGAAGGAGAACGGGAAAGGAAAAAGGAGAAAGGGGAGAAAGAAGAAGAGAGAGAGGGAAAATAGGGGAAAGGGGGAAAAAGAAAAAAGCAAAGGGAAACAAAAGAAATAAGAGAAAATTTAGTACCAATACCCCGGAGTTTCCGGGTGCTCCACTTCCTGACCCCCGCAGTGGCTTTCCCTTTAGACCCCCATCAGGGGCCCTAAGCCAGAACCCTGGGCCCCACCCGCTAAGGGCTTCGCAACACGCAATTCGCGGTGCGGGCTCACCTCCCCATATTCTATTTCTAGACTTAGATACCGGGAAATTTTCGGCCCTGTCCCGTCCCCCCCCCCCCCCGATAACAGGCAGAGAATGTAAGAGACCGGTAACAGTCAACGAACAATTTAAAGACACGTCAGGGCTTCCGCGCTTCGCGCGGGAGGGGAAAATCACCATCCCTGCACCCACCGCCTAGCATGCCTATATAGGGAACGCACTTTGCACTATCGTCCTCCTAAAATGAAATCCTAGTTACACCACTGATTCTAGACTTAATTACCGGGAAATTTTTGGCTATGCGTATGCCCCCTCCCCCCCCCCATAACAGGCAGAAAGCGTAAGAGCGGGAACTGACAGCGAAAAAACGTCGGAGCTTCCGCGCTTTGCGCGGGAGGGGGGGAAATCCTCTTCCCTGCGCCCTCCCCCCTAGGGAGCACTACCGTCCTCCTAAAATGAAATCCTAGTTACGCCGCAGAAGATAGACTTAATTACCGACAACCAACAATTCAAAGAAACGTCGGAGCTTCCGCGCTTCGCGCGGGAGGGGGGAAACTCCCCCCTGCACCCTCCCCTCTAGGGAGCATCACATTGGCGTAAATTCCGGGGGGTGGGGGATCTATCACCCCCACTTGGGGGGAGAGGGGGGATGGTGTGTTCAAATTTCCCCCCATGCAGACACACTTCTTAAGGAAGAAAAAATGTTTTAATTAATCAGTTAGTAAAAATTCTGAATATCTATCAAAAACAACCATCATATTTTAGAATTTCTATTTGAAAATGCTATTGAAAATAAAAAAAAGTGGTTTTTTTTTGGCTCGCTCGCTTCGCTCGCTCATCAAAATCTGTGGATTTCCATCCGAAAATGCGATTAATATCGAGAAAAGTGGTTATTTTTGGCTCGCTCGCTTCGCTCTTTCGTCATATCTAAGAATTCTTATTCGAAAATGCGATTCAAAACTGGAAAAGTGGATATTTTATGCTCGCTCGCTTCGCTCGCTCGCAAAATAAACACAACAAAAAATTAACTTCACCCCTAAACAAATACTGTAACTTTTCAACGAAGAGGTTTTGAGCAAAATGAATTGACATGAATGTTCCTACTCTAATTTACCAACTTCTGTGAGAAATGAGATTGATCTGTCAAGTCATGCGTGAGTGAGCAGGCACTAAAGGAAAAATGTCACTTTTTAAAATTCACAAGCATCATATCATAACTTTGAGTCAAGGATATCGGAACACATTTCAAGTTTTCAGCGTTTGAAGGCATGCACCATGAATTTCATGTGCTTCCCAACATACCAAATGACCTGAGGGCCAAATTTCACGCTTGAGTGAGCACAAGGTGAAAATTGCAAAAACTGCAGTTTTGACATCTTTCGCGCGGTAAATTTGATCTAATGCAAAGCAATTCGTGTTTTGGACTGGTGTTTGCAACTTTTGCAATTGATACCTATTAATTCATGGTTGAATGAACACGTAATAAAAACAAAATATCACCGTATTAAAATTTTCAAGTAATTATTGCTTTATTTTTGTGCACTAAAAATCACATTGATAACATTTTTAGCATGTTTATATGACCGGTGTACATGTATCAATGATCCCGTGGCATTTTCATGAAAAGTTCACGCTTCAGTGAGCACGTGGGACTGGAAAAGTTCATTTTTCACATATGGACCAAAACTCAATTGCTTAATTTGGGTAACCATCATAAGTCTTTATGGGGAGTTCATCTGATTTGATTTTCATCGAAATCCCGATCTCTTACACTTCAGTGAGCAAAAGAGACGAGAAATTCATGAAAATGAGAAGAAAATTTAGCACTTTGTCCCTGCTCCGTGCCGCACCGGATACTTAATTTTTCGTATTACGAAAAATTATTTCAATTATTTCAAAACAGGATCTTACTAAGATCCTGTTTGTCAGTGACCTCAGGAAGATATATGCCAACTTTCATGAAAAAACTCACATTAGGATGAACAATAATCATTAATGAAAATAGGCCACATTTCACGTTTTGTTTCCTCCCCCATTGACAATATGTACAGTAAGGGAGCAGAGTTTTAACAAAAGTGAAATTTGGCCTATTTTTATTGATGACTATTGTTCATTCTACAGTGAGTTTTTTTCATGAAAGTTGGGACATATCTTCCTGAAGTCACTAGCTAAGAGGATCTTACGTCAAATTAAGTATCCAGTGCGGCACGGAGCAGGGACAAAGTGCTAAACTTTCTTCTCATTTTCATGATTTTCTCGTCTCTTTTGCTCACTGAAGCGTAAGAGATCGGGATTTCGATGAAAATCAAATCAGATGAACTCCTCATGAAGACTTATGATGGTTACCCAAATTAAGCAATTGAGTTTTGGTCCATAAGTGAAAAATGAACTTTTCCAGTCCCACGTGCTCACTGAAGCGTGAACTTTTCATGAAAATGCCACGGGATCATTGATACATGTACACCGGTCATATAAACATGCTAAAAATGTTATCAATATGATTTTTAGTGCACAAAAATAAAGCAATAATTACTTGAAAATTTTAATACGGTGATATTTTGTTTTTATTACGTGTTCATTCAACCGTGAATTAATAGGTATCAATTGCAAAAGTTGCAAACACCAGTCCAAAACACGAATTGCTTTGCATTAGATCAAATTTACCGCGCGAAAGATGTCAAAACTGCAGTTTTTGCAATTTTCACCTTGTGCTCACTCAAGCGTGAAATTTGGCCCTCAGGTCATTTGGTATGTTGGGAAGCACATGAAATTCATGGTGCATACCTTCAAACGCTGAAAACTTGAAATGTGTTCCGATATCCTTGACTCAAAGTCATATGATGCTTGTGAATTTTAAAAAGTGACATTTTTCCTTCAGTGCCTGCTCACTCACGCATGACTTGACGGATCAATCTCATTTTCTCACAGAAGTTGGTAAATTAGTGTAGGAACATTCATGCCAATTCATTTTGCTCAAAACCTCTTCGTTGAAAAGTTACAGCATTTTGTTTAGGGGTGAAGTAACTTTTTTTGTTGTGTTTAGATATCAAAATGTGTGTGAGAGGGAAAAAAATCATTTCAAAAGTTTTTCATCCCCCACTCCTCAAAATGGATTTACGGCGGTGGAGCACTACCGTCCTCCTAAAATGCAGTCCTAGCTACGCCACAGATTCTAGACATAGACTATAGTTACCGGGAAATTTTGGGCTCTGCCCCCCCCCCCCCCCCCGATAACAGGTACCTGTTACGCCCCTGATGGAGGCCTTGTGGCTGTGGATAAAGTCCCATCCAAGTACAACTGAGTGAGTGATGTTGCGTGCCACAAAGAACTCGAGTTGGGTAGACTTGTTCCCGATATGTATTGATGGTGCAACTGTCCCAGTGTTGTCTACCAGCTCACCCATGATGGAGGATGCCCCCCCCCCTCCCGCGCAAAGCGCGGAAGCTCCGACGTTTTTTTTGCTGTCAGTTCCCGCTCTTACGCTTTCTGCCTGTTATGGGGGGGGGGGGGGGGGGGAGGGGGCATACGCATAGCCAAAAATTTCCCGGTAATTAAGTCTAGAATCAGTGGTGTAACTAGGATTTCATTTTAGGAGGACGATAGTGCAAAGTGCGTTCCCTATAGGCATGCTAGGGGGTGGGTGCAGGGATGGTGATTTTCCCCTCCCGCGCGAAGCGCGGAAGCCCTGGCGTGTCTTTAAATTGTTCGTTGACTGTTATCGGTCTCTTACATTCTCTGCCTGTTATCGGGGGGGGGGGGGGGACGGGACAGGGCCGAAAATTTCCCGGTATCTAAGTCTAGAAATAGAATATGGGGAGGTGAGCCCGCACCGCGAATTGCGTGTTGCGAAGCCCTTAGCGGGTGGGGCCCAGGGTTCTGGCTTAGGGCCCCTGATGGGGGTCTAAAGGGAAAGCCACTGCGGGGGTCCAGGAAGTGGAGCACCCGGAAACTCCGGGGTATTGGTACTAAATTTTCTCTTATTTCTTTTGTTTCCCTTTGCTTTTTTCTTTTTCCCCCTTTCCCCTCTTTTCCCTCTCTCTCTTCTTCTTTCTCCCCTTTATCCTTTTTCCTTTCCCGTTCTCCTTCTTCCTTTCCCTTTCTCCTTCTTTCTTTCCCTTTCTCCTTCTTTCTTTTCCTTTCTTCTTCTTTCTTTTCCTTTCTTCTTCTTCCTTTCCCTTTCTCCCTTCTTTTTTCTTCCTTTCCCTCCCTTTCATTTTTTCCCGGTGGTTTGATGGATTTTCCCGCTGAAATCCTTCAGGGGGGGGGGGGGCACTCTGCCCCCCCCTGCCCCCCCCCCCCGGCTGTTACGCCACTGGATGCCATGAATGTTAACTTTTCCAACATGTCCAATGGGCTCCTTTGTGATGCTGGAATGGATGACAGAAATTCAGCACTTAGAAGAGATATGAATGATCCACTATCCACGAGTGCCAATACATAGACGTTGTCGACGATGATAGGGATGTAGGGTGATTTCGAGGATGAAATAGAGGCTATTTGTATTTGGGCCTTGGTGTGTGTAGTTGATGAACGACCCTTTTCCTCAACTACTAGTAGTTTTCCGGCTGCTGACTTTCAAAGTGAACTTGACGATAGGGAGCTTGTCTGCGGGAGTCAGCTTGATTAGCCGTGGATCGATGAAGCTGAGTTTGTCTGCTTGACGGTTCATATGGCCTCCTAGAGGGTGACATCCTGGATTGGTATGAGTAGTTCTGATAAGGGCTTGGAGATCTGTGTCTTGCATACTGATCTGGAGATTCACGCCGCCGGTAGTCCCGGGTTGGAGATGGAGAAACACGACGTCCCATGTTTTTCCAATCCTGTCCACGGCCTGATGGGCTACTACCACGCTGCGGAGATCTACTAAGCCTAGTAGCTGTCTCAAGCTTCGAGGACATCTCATCTAATCTCCTTTCTATCTCTGTCAGTCTTGGCAGGACCAGTTGTAAGACTGATGCCTCATGGACAGGCGTCTTGTCCTTGCCTCGATCTACTGCTCCTACTACACACCACAGTCTTGCGCTTGGTGTGCTCTCTCTACCCTTAATGCTATCTTCAATGCCTCGTCAAAGTTTGTGCCTCCAAGTTCATGGATCTTTACTTGGAGAGGTTTCTCTACACCTGCAACAAATCGTCTGAATTTTTCACCACCTTTAGCGTCACTATCATCAGATGGGAAAGCTTCCTCTACTAATGAAGTAATGGACGATGCGAACACTTCCAAAGGTTCACCTGGCTGACGAGTTCGAGCAGTAGTACAAGATCGGAAAGTTTCTATGAACTGTGTCCTTCCAAAAACATGAGAGAGTTTGTCTTTCACTTTCTTGAAATCCTTTCGGTCCGATTCAGCCATACTCTCCCAAACAGTGAAGGCTGATCCTGCGAGTCTTGCAGGAAGGAGGGTGTGTAAGCTAGCAGCGGTGTCTGGAAAAGCTGTTGCTGCAACTTCGAATCTGCGTATCCATTGATGGAAGTCTTTACCATCCTCTCCTGTAAAGAGTTCTGGTAACTCCATACGATAAGATGCCATAATGGTGATGTGAAGGAGGGAGGAAGACCTGTGTTACTCTGAGTACAGCTCAAAAAAATTGTGAACTTTGGTAGCTGGAATATCTATGGTGAGTGGCTATGATGGAAGGAGGGTGTATTCTGCAACTGGAAAAAAATTGCAATGCTCAAACTAGATGTAGAATATGCAGGTTTACACTGTAGAATACTGCGATGTATGGCAGCCAAAAACAGATTAAAGATACAATCTGGCTTTGATAAAAACATACAGTTCTGTATATGAAGAAGGGTGAAAATATCTTACTGATGGAGACTCACCAAAAATACAGGTTCTGTATGAAGATGGTTGTAAAATCTCACTCACTGATGAAGGATGAATGTCGAAATTCACACAAAATTACTGATGTAGGAAGGAATCAGTGTTCTAAAACTCAAGATGAGTCCTCAGTAATCAATGAAGGAGGGTGAAGTCACACAAACACTACTGCCTCAGGAACAGATGGAGGAAGATCAGTGAGAAGGGTGATTTCATGCTCTCAAACATTCACATTCACAGTTAAAGATGGAGGGAGAATTTCACTTTAACTCACCAGATGTAAAACACTGCAAAAATTTCTACATGAAGTAAGGATGCAAACAGTTGAGTGCAGAAAAACCACTGCTGCCACCAGTTGTAAGACTCTCAAAGAAACACACCTACCATGTTTTATGACTTGAGCTGTACTGACTTGTATTTTCAGAAAAATGGCTGCCAAGATGGCTGACAAGAAAGTGCATAACAAAAATATCCAATCAAATGATAGTAAATACAGAGAAATAACCAATAGGGTAAAAGAGTGAGAGCCATGTGAGTCTGGTTGAATAGTCATGAAAGAGAGGGGAGAGAGAGAGAGAGAGAGAGAGAGAGAGAGAGAGTGCCAGAGCAGGCAAGGTTGAATGAACAGGGGCAGAACAATAGAAGTGAAGAGCTATACAAAAGGAGAGGAATGTAGGTCAGAAGTGAGGTAAGCAGAACAGAGTGGAAAGCTAAATGAACATTAAACAAATAGTTATAAATCAGTAAAATTATAACCTTACACTATGAACAACTGAAACATTTTCAGTTGCAATTAGTGAGAGTCATTTACGTAGAATGCCTCATTTATGATGAATTACCCTGCCACTGCTAGTCTTTATTCATCCCCTTTCACTAAAATCAATCCCCTTAAGCTATCTTTAATACATGGATTTGAAGCAATCAGAGTACTGAGAAGTGATTTCAGTCATTCCAAATAATTACTTTTTTTTATAATAATGATGATAATGCCTGTGATCTGATGATAAAAAGAACAAGAAAAATGATCAATGATACTGAAAGTTGTTTTTTCTTGATTTTTTTTGATGGACAAATGACCCTATCATTTTCATCATCAACATCATCATCATCATCATCATCATCAACAGCATCGTTATATTATCATTTGAATCACTTCTCAGTACTTTAATTGCTTCAATTCAATTAAAACATCGCGTATACACTACATGTGTGAACACTACATCTGTGTGAACTTAATTCTTTTTCATGTATAACAATAATCAATGGAGAAAACTATATACGCTAGGAAAAAAAAATCGTCTGCAGTGCAAAAAGTAATTTACGGCTAACTGATTGCTTCAATTCAATCAAACATCGTGTGCACTACATGTTTGAACACTACATCTGTGTGTACTCAATTATTTTTCATGTTTAACAATAATCAATGGAGAAAACTATATAGGCTAGGGGGAAAAATCGTCTGCCGGTCTCGAGGCCGAAAATTGCGTCCTCGGCCTCGGCCTCGGCCTCGGCCTCGTAGGCTAATGTCTCGATGTCTCGGCTCGAGGCCGGAGCGAGGCAGTAACAAATCTCTAGTTCTCTGTTTTTTTGTTTTTTTTTCGCTCGTTCCGCCAGCCCGAATATCATTTAGGACCTCCCGGGGATTCGGGAGAAACCGCTGCTTAATTTCCTCGCTCCAGTCATAAAAAAAAAAACCGTCACACGACTGTGTGAGCATATAATAAATTTATATGTAACTCTATGGTGCGCTCCATATCCAGTAGTTCGCTCCCTCCAGAGCATTTACTTTCGTAGTTGAGTAAATTTGTCGGTTTGACAATTTACAAACTCATTCTAGGTGCAAAAAGTACACTCACAGTTGTTTACACTTTCTAATTGTAAAAATAACACTGAAATAATTTCCATGTCCCAAAAACCCCTAAAAACCCCTAATGGGATATGCATCCATATCCAATTAGTGTGTATAACGTCGTTTCGTTTCATCAAAGGTTGAATTCACAAGATTGACAACGTAAAGTTCCGTATCACCGCACATACACAATTGGCACGTAGCTCAGTTTCAAGGTTCTGTGAAGTTGTTTATGTGCTGTCAATCCTATACGCATTCAGATTTATGCAAATCATGCAAATTGCTCAAGGTTGCTGTCCGACTGGGCAACCAAGCTGAAAATGTTCATGATATGAAAATGTTTATAAACTACAGAGGAACCTAAATCAATGGAAAAACTTCAAAGGAAAGAACTTTTCCGGGACACACTGTTAGCTAAATAGGACTGTGTAACCGACTAAATGGGCCGGCACAGTATTCGGTCATTGCGGGCGAATGTCGTGCGTCGTATACGTCTATGTAGATCGGCTGAGTGCACAAGCTTGCTGATATTAGCTGCAGAGACCCATGCACTGTTTCTATAAATTTCTAGCTAACAACTGTAGACAAAATATCACCTGGGAGCTTCTTACAAAGTTTAAGAAGGTGAAAATGGCATTTTTGTTTTATGTATTATCATCATTGTCATTTTATATTTTGGGGAATATAAGGCTTAGAATTAAATTGTGAGATTACTAGTCCTTGGATTGACGTGTCCTTCATAAATCATAATCATAAATAGCTTAAAGACATATCATCCCTTTTGCATGTAATTTTTTGAAAAACTGGTGAGAATACTTAGGTATTGAAGAAAACACTGTTTGGATACCTCCTGTAAGTTTTGAAAACAAGAGGGTCTTTTGTTGAGTTAAATTGACCGAAATGATTATACAGGTAATCTTATTTTTCGTACTACGAAATAAGTACACCTTTTAACTACTAGTCTAGTTCTACAGACCTGTGTGATGCACTCATGTAGTTCACGTAAGTGGTGTGCTGATATTTGTCATAGATAACAGAGTAGAAGAAGCTAGTGCATTCTTCCTTTCCAATAGCTGTTACGCACATTATGTTTTGTTCGAAGTTTAAGTATCATATTACAACCACAGGAAGATTAATGTATACAGCTGTGCCTAGTGCACAGAATACGCTACAGTGAGTATTTGGTGCATTATTTGAATTTAACGTCTGACAGCCCTCAAATATCACAGAAATGTTATAGTCTCACAACAGTCTTTTCATTCTGGTGGGATATATCATGTTTCGTGCTATTTGTTAAGGTAGAGGTATTCATATTCTAGACTTTTATTAGTGTCGACTTTCATTTTTCTCAGATGAAGAAATTAAGTAGCCTGTAGGACATATATTGTTCTGTTTACTGAGGTCTGCAATTTTCCTCTACCTTAAAGCCAAAGTATAGTGTTGGTGCATTTGAATGCATTTCCATCAGTCCTTCAAAAATGCAGCATTCTCACTCTAGACATCAGAAAACAACCTCAAACCTAATTTAAAAGGTACTTTAACGTCTAATGAAATATGGCCACTAGAGGTAGCTATGTACATAACTCTGGTAGAAATATCGGGGGCATCCCGACAATGCTAGTTTTATTCTATTTTCTTTAAAAAATTTATGGGTTTCAGATAAAAAGATTCACAGGGCTTTTAGAACTAATACAACTCTCTAAACAAAACCCCTTTAGAGAAATTTTTCATTTTCACTATTTACCAAAACTATACTTTGGCTTTAAAGGCTGTGCTTATGATTTGCACACCAAACCGTTTTTGCTCAGATTTGATCCAGCTAAAGATAAGGTAGATAAAAATGCAGTGTTCAGAATTTGGGATACATACTTTGGTAAGTTTTTGAAATATAAACAATAAAGCATTTTAAACTGGGCGGTTGCTCAAGTTGTATTTTTACATGAATGGCGGTGTATGGTGTATTTGTTAGTATTGTGTACTTTGTAACCCTTCTGCTTGGGTCTTGCGTGAATTATGCCAACACGAAGGATTCTGCCTGGCTGGTTTAGTTGTTTCAGTACCTTGTTAACTTACTTAACTAGTCTGTTGATGACTTGATGTCTGACTAATGATTGTTTTTGCTAATTGCAAGCCTTAGTAATTCTTATTCAAATGATTCAGTTTTCCACAAAAAAACACAAAACAAACAACAACAACAAAAAACAAAAAACAAATCAGGGGAGAATCCAGAAATGTACATGGCTCAAATACTTTAGTGAACAATTTAAAGGTCTAGATAAAGACCCCAAAGTTGTCAAAGCAAATTAAACAGGTGACATTTAAACACAAGCAAAAAATGTACATTTTTTAGTGGTCTCGGTCTCGGTCTCGGAATGCCTGTGTCTCGGTCTCGGTCTCGGACAGCCATGTCTCGGTCTCGGTCTCGGTCGAGCCGGCCTCGGATACAACACTGCATCAAAGTCAACACGGCACGAGGCTTGTGAACTTCCAAAAATGACAATTTTGCATATTTGTCGTGTTCACTGAAGCGTGACTGAAGGGTTTGCCCTGAATTTTCCAGGAAATGTAGCTGAGAAGTGTAGCTACATGATTCTGTATTCAGATTTTATCAAAGCTTCCTGATCGAAAAAATTCAGGCATATGTTTTAGGGGAACTTATTTTTTGTTTTGTGTTTATACACCGGATGTCCCAGAAAAAGCGGAACGGTGGATTCTCGGTACTTTACCTTCAAAAAGTAGATTTTTTATTATTTATTTCTTTTTTTACTTCAGTGGGTGAAGCATCTACGAAAGAGAATGAAACCAAGATCACTGAATCTGGTGAAGTAATAATGATTCTTTGTCCTTTTCTTAAAATAGATTAAATTTCAAATTTTGTATATTTTTGCAACAGATGAGAGCAGAATTGGGTCTGAAATGGCCTGTCATATGGCATGTTTTATTAATGAAATGCATCAATAGGCTTCCCTCAAACATAGTATGAAAGGTCATCCCGACACAATTCTACTCTCATCAGTCGCCAAAAATTTGAAAATGACTGTATTTCAAGAAATCGGCATAGAATCAAAATTACTTCACCAATTTTTTTTGTTTTGTTTTGAAATGGTATTTATTGGTCACCGTCAAAATGTAAATACAACAGATACATAGTGGACAATTACATGTCAGATTCACATAATAGCATCCTGCTTTCATTACTCGACACTGTTAACAGATAACCACTGAGCCATGCTCTGCCACCTGTTGTCATTGACAGACATTTTGTTGTTTCGCCATAGCTATGTACCTTTCCATTTTGTATGATTTCGGTAGTAAAGAATTAAAGTCAGAAATTGTTGGTTTCACTAATTTGAATCTACTAAGGTATATTGTTTTCTTTGCTACTAGTAGTATGTAATTAAAAACAAACAATCTTTCGCCAAATAACCAAGTATTACCGTCTTTTCGGTTAACACCGAGAAATCAAACATAACCAGCTCTCTTCCCAGCTGATTCCAAAAGTCTTGTATCATTGAACAGTTCCAAAACAAATGTTCTGTAGTTTCATATTCTAAGTTACAAAGAGAACATAACGGAGAATTAATTAACTTCATTTTATACAATTTATAATTCAAGTTCAAAATATTATTCAGCACCTTAAACTGGAATTCTCTATAGTTTACATCGATCGTAGTTGAAACAATAAAAGAACGAGCTAGCGTCAGTTCTTTATCTGAAACATTGTATCTATTTTTTATTCTAAACGTGCTAACCGGCTGCTCATATTTTTCCGCAACTAGTATGTCATAAAATGCTTGCTTCTCAAATAATCAAATTGTATCAACTTTGGAGGTAAAATAATATTGAAACTAACATCACTTTTAAATTCTCTTGAATAAACTGTTTTAGGAATTTTCATCTTTGACAAAGAACAGTACACTCCCTGCATTCTGAAATAATCGTTTGCATCAAGGTTAAATAATCTTTTCATCTCATCCAGTTGTTTAGCTGACCCCCTTCTGTAAGAGTCATTGAAAAACCACAATTCTTTTGAGAAAAAGTTTTCGGAAGAAGATCATATCTTCATTAACTTGCAACTGTTTGTTTATTCCAAATGATCTGAAACTTAGTACTATCCTCACTGTTCCTCACATTAAGAGAGGCCCATTGTTCTAAAATAACTCGGTAAAACTTTGGGATATTTCTATTAATCATTTTATGACTATAATTACAGTTAGATAAAATAGACCACCGTTCTTCTTAAGATAATACTGAAGAATAAGAAACCATCCTTGTTATCGGCTTCTTTTACTCTTGAATCCAATATAACTGCTGTGCACTAGCAGCCGACATGACATCTACCATCTTAATTCCTCCATTTGATAATCCTGGATCATTACATTTCTCCGGATTTTATCAGGTCCATTCCATATAAACTTGAAAATATACTCTCCATCTTCTTTAAGAACCAGGTCGGTAATATCACAGATGAAAACAAATACATACATTTTGATATTCCAAAAGATTTGATAATCTGGATTTTCCAATATATAGTTAAATTTATCATTTTCCACATATTCAATGTGAATTGTAATGATGATAACATTTCTTCTGCTTTTTTCATCTGAGCAGAATATGAATCAATACCAACGTAAGTACCAAGTACATTAATAAACATCAACAAAATTGAGGTTGTGTCGAAACACAGCATCTTGTACATGTCCAATTTTAATATTTCTGTCTTACTTAAGTTTATATTTAAGCTTGAGCATTTCTCAAACTGTTGAATAATATCAAATAATGCGTTTAGCGATTTTACATCTGCACAGAAAGAACAAAAATCGTCTGCATACAGAGGCAATTTCAGTTCTTTATTATCTACGACTATTCCCCTTATATCTACGGAGTTTTTGATGCGTATAGCTAATGTTTCTAAACAGATTATAAACAAATAGGGGGAGAGGGGATCTCCCTGTCTTTCTCCTCTAGTAATCTGGAAATATCATGTAGATTTCCCGCTATTTAAAACACAAACCTTCTATCTTGTTGTACATAGATTTCACCCAATTTATAAATGATGCTCGAAACCAAATGAATTTAAACACTGAAACATGTAATGAATCAAACGCCTTCCGAAATCCACTGAAGCAATAAAGCCTCTTTCTTGTTCACAGCAAAGAAAGTGAAAAACATCGTGTACGTTTCGGATAGCTTCAGCTATTGCCCTTCCCCGTATAAAAGCGTACTGATCTGTGTAAATTATTTCATCTAGAACGTGTATTAATCTATTCGCTAAACGCTTTTGAACATATTTTTTGCATCAACATTAATCAATGATATGGCCTATAACTCTCCAAAAGACGTTTGTCTTTATTCTGTTAGCAATTAAAGAAATAATGCTCTGTTTTTGGCTGTGTAATAATTCACCCTCCTGATATGAATAATTCAAAGAAGTAAGTACGGGTTCTTTACAATATCTCAAAAGCTCATAAAATTCTCTAGAAAGACCGTCATTCCCAGGTGACTTTCCAGAATGCATTTCCATCAATACTTTCTTACATTCGTGTTCAGTGAGAAGCCCATCACATGAACTGGAAGAAATTTTAGAAAGTTTTATCCGTCCCGTTTTCAGAAACCTATTTGCATTTTCATCTGTCGTGTTTACTGTCTGTTTTCAATAAAGCTCACAATAAAATTGTTTATGCTTTGTAAAACGTCCTGTTCATCTTCAATTATATTATTTTCTTCTAAAAGTTTTCTAATAGTAGATTTTCCTTTCCGCTGTCTTCAAGTGTAAGGAAATATTTATTACTCCTTCCCCGTATTCAATCCAATTTGTTTGGGATCGAACGATCAGGCCTTCTTGTAACATGATATCATATTTTTCCAGAGCTTGTTTTGCCTGTTGGTAATTTTTGATTTGTTCAGGATTCATATCTAACTTCGATTCCAAGGTTTGGACCTGTTTTTCTAATTGTATCTTTCTGTTTTTTGTTCTGCTAACCTTATGTTTACTGTACTCTGTGTGAACCTTCGTATTGGTATTTCAGATAGTCCCACCTCACTCTCGGATAAGTAATATTATTTGTTTTGTTTCAACCATAATTCGAATTCCTCACGAAGGCTTGTACAATACGTTATCATCTTGGCATAAGATGTATTGAATTTCTCCAGTATCCCTTCCCGGGGTTACATCAGAAAATTTTAACTCTAATACCAACGCCGAATGGTCAGTTGCGATCGAAGGAACATAATTACATTTGACACATTATCTTGTGCATCATAAGTAATGAACCAGTAATCCAGTCTACTTTGGGTTAGAGCAGTCCCCGTTTTCTCCAAGAGTATTGTTTCTTTTGCGGGTTGTGAAAACGCCATATATCGCATAAGCTGAAATCGTTCAATAACATTACTAGGTCGTCCCTACTATCCCGTGAGTAGGAAGTATTGCCTGAACTTATTCTAACTTGGGATCTACAGCCACATTGAAATCTCCTCTTATTCACAAATTCAATGATCTTGGTATCATTCTCTTCGATAGAGGATGCTTTACTCAGTGATG
>JAPZVO010001370.1:0-18268 GCA_029962745.1 Echinometra lucunter | reverse complement strand
TGGCAGCAAAACGGGTGTTTTTATCAAGTTGGGAATAGTCAACCTCAGAAAATCGCACGCGCAATTTTGCCATTCACGTGAATGGCAAAATTGCGTGTGCGATTTTTCTGAGTCGCAATTTCGCCATAGTCATAGACAATTGACTTGTAGAAAACATCAAATAATACATTCTTAAAACATTTTTCACAGATATTTGTTTCCAGAATTGTGACGCATGATTATCAAGCTCTCATTTAAGCCAAGTCTTGTTACCAATTGGGCAATTTTGGTATTTTTGTGAGCGTTCCTAACGTGCCTAACGACCGTCGTTACATACTGCAGCCCATACACACGAAGTGCGGGCTGGACAGTCGTTAAGTTTTTGTAGGGCCTACCGCCCGGTGCAGCGGTGGCGGTTTACCTGGCTGTATGCAGTGGTGACGGTTACCTGTAGAAACCGCCATCGGCACCGCTGCACCGGGCGGTAGGCCCTACAAAAACATCATCTTTGCTCTGGATTTTCTCAAAATCTGTGCAGTAAATACCAAAAATATTTGCTAATAAAAGTAATATGTGTGCTTTGTTATATTGTCTGTTAAATTAGAATCTACTTTCAATCGATTAGGCCTAGAAATCTAACGTTAGGCCTAACGTTGGGCGAAGGGGCCTAATGAAATCACAAAGTTCCTAAAAATTATATTCCGTCATGTGTTTAATATCCATGTTCTATGATGTAATAAAATAAAAAATAGTCTATTCCCAATTATTTATTTTCAATACAAATTACTTTTCAGTTTTCCTATGAAATTGGCGGCATCACAGGTCTAGGAACAGTCCAGCCTGAGGCTAGATGACTACTATAGGTACAGGGCACTCCAGCAGTACATGTGTACATCAAAGTCAAAACAGTATTATTGACCTCATAGAAAACTAGTGCATACACTCATCCATGTATCACAGAAATTTGGCACCGGCGGTAACACACAAATGCAAACAAGAAATATTGCCTATGCCAAGGCTCATTCCCGTAAGGAGGCACAGAATCGTGTCAGAATCGCGGCACTTTGATTCTCATTAGGATCATTAGACTAGAGTATGGACCCATATTCATAGAGGATTCCAGTTTTCAGGCTATTGCAGGATTCTAGGTCTTATCGCCTTTCCTTTTCTGGCATTTACTATTTTTATTAGCATCTCTCTTCTATATTAGCATTTCTCTTTTCTTCGAATTACACTGCATTTCAGTTTTCAGGAAGTCATGGATTTGAAATGCTTTAAATGTGAACGACTCATTCATGCTGATACAGTCAGAGAGTACGCTCGCCATTTACGTATGACCCATGCAATCTTTGGGAATGGAGAGACACTTGTTTGTGGTCAAAATGGTTGTATGCGAACGTTCACTCTCATGAACTCCCTGTTGCGCCATATTCGTTTGCAACATGCCGACATGTATATGCCAGCCCGTGTGCCAGTTGCCAATAATCCCCCTGTACATGTAGGCGCACGTGGTGGCTTAGCTCATGATAATGACGGGGATGATGAAGGAGAGAATGAGCAAGCAAATGATGATGAGGACATAGAAGATGCTGAACAAGTTTATGAACAGGAAGATTTCAATGTAGGTTCATTGAAGAAGCTTGCCATGAATTTGGTCATAAGATTAAGGCTCTTCGACATCTACCACATATTCTACCATTCAAAGTGTCATTAGTTGTACAAAAAACATGTTTCAAGAAACACTTTCATCTCTCCGGCAAAAGATGATAACTGTAATGCAACACCATGGAATTGATACAGATTCACAAGATGTGCAGCAGCTTAGTCTCCAATTTCAAGAGCTTGAAAACCCTTATGTAGGCATTGAAACGCCAAGTCAGCAAATGCAATACATGAATGACAACTTAATGTTGGTTCCTCCAGTTGAGCTGGCATTGGGAACAAGAATTGATCACAGGTTGGACAGAAAAACTGGCCAAACAAAGCAAATAGTGGTCACAGAGACATTCCAGTATGTCCCTATACTAGAAGTTCTAAAACTTGTACTGAAACCAGATGTAATAGCCCTCATTGACTCTGAAATTAAATCACCAAAGGGCATTCTCAGAGGATATATGGAGGGCACACAAAATCTCAGAATGAAGTATTGCATAATCACCCACATGCTCTTAGAATTGTACTCTACTATGATGATGTGGAAGTCGTTTAATCCCCTGGGAAGCAAAAAGGGCCTCCACAAATTAGGCTTGTTTTATTACAGTATTCAAAATTTTCCACCATGTTATAGCTCTACTATGAACAGTATCTTTTTGCTAGCAGTATGTTATAGCTCAGACTTGAAGAAATATGGTTTCAATGCTATTTGCGACCATTCCTTGAGGAATGGAAAATGCTTGAAAGTGAAAAATGGTGTAGAGATCATCATCAATGATAACATGATAAAAGTTCATGGTACATTGATCTCATTTGTTGGTGACTCATTAGCAGCACATGATATTTTGGGTTTTCTAAGCCATCTGCAAGAAAGCTATGTAGGTTGTGCCTTGTAACTCGAGAAGAAATCCAGACCAAATTTTCAGATGAGGATTTTCAGCTTCGTGAAATGGAAGAACATGATGAATTATCTCAGATTGCTGCTGATAGAGGACGTGGTGATTCAGACAGTGGCAGAAGAGGTGTATGCCCATTGAATGTGTTGAGTTCTTTCCACTGTGTGAATAATTTCAACTTTGATGTTATGCACGATCTTCTTGAGGGAGTGTGTCAGTATGAGATTAAACTCATACTTAACCAGCTTCTCTTTGTGGATCAATTCATGACATTGTCTGAATTAATCAGCGCATATCATCTTTTCATTACTCGTTCAATGACAAGAAGAACAAGCCAACTTGCTTGTCAATGGAACGAATAGGATATACAAGACCACAAACTAGGTGAAAAGGCTTCCCAAATGTGGTGTTTGACACGGATGTTGCCTCTGTTGATAGGGGATCGTATCCCTCAAGATAACCTCCACTACGAATTACTACTTTTGTTGTTACAATGCTTGGATATAATTTATTCACCCGTAGTTTCTATACCTCAGACTGTAATTCTGAAACACATGATTATGATCATCATAGTCATTTCAAGCTGTGTTTCCCGAAAGCCGTATGATAAATAAGCACCATCACAGGTGCACTATCCAATGTGCATGAGAATGTGTGGACCTCTGGTTCTTTCGCAATGTCTTTCGGTTTTGAAATTAAGCATAATTTTGGCAAGAGATTAGCAGCAATTATTGTAATTTAGAAACATTTGCAAAAGTGTTGCTGTAAAACACCAGGTGATGCAATGTGCAGGTTGGATGGGAAAAGGTCTAAGAGAAGATTTGGAGTGCATTAGTGGTAGTGTTGTTACAGTTTCTTCATTAGAAGGAAGCCAATCTATCATTGAAAGCCTTCACCTTCATGAGGACTCTGAAATCTTTGCAGCCAGTAAAGTGACAGTATATGGCATTGAGTAATTCCAAATATGTACTTGGTAACAGGCATTGATGATGATGATGAACCACAGTTCAGTCGAATAGTAGTCATTTTGGTCCCAGGGACAACAGCAGGAGAGATCAATTTTGTTGTTAGAAGGTGTTACAATAGTGGGTTTTTCCGCCATTACCATGCCTTCTGTGTCCAAGAAATGGAGATGTGTGCATACAGTTTGGTGAGGCTTGATGACCTTATTGACCATGTGCCTTTGACTGCATTATCATCCTATGAGAACAACTCAAGAGTTTACCTGTGCCCTCGACATAGTCTAATACATCATAGGTATATATATATTTATATAAATTCAATAATGTACAACCAGTTACATTACTTATGTTTTGGGGATGGGGTTGTCGCCCAAACGTGCACAAAGGAGGAGATATCATTTATGAAAAAATAATCAAACTATATACATACAACAAAATCAATGAAACAGTAATCAGGCCTTATTTTCATTTTCTGAAAATAGGGTTTTGGACATTTTCAAATTGGTGGTGTCAGTATTTTTCGTTGTGTCTCTATCAAATAATATCTTATTTCAAAGTTTAAGTGTCCAAAGAAAGTAGAGACATGAAAGGAAAGGGTAAAGTCGCACTGGTAGAAATGTGGCGGGATTAGGAAAAAACTTGCTTTTGGTCCTCTCTTCTGTGCAATATCTCTAAATATATGCTTTGTTATGCATCTTTCTTCCCCCCCCCCCCTCCTTCATAGAGAATGATGTTGACCTAGAAGTTCTACTTACAATGTCAGAAGGAGATCTTGACAAACTTGGCATATCATTTGGTTTGAGGCGGGAAATTGTCCGTGGCAATTGGAAAGTCACAACAGCAGCCAGAGAGTACCTCAGACGAAATCATTGTACATGCACATGTAGATTCTTTTTTTTTTTTTTTTTTTTTGTTCAGTCCAGTTATACTTTAAATAAATGTATGTCAGAATATAAAATTGCTGTAAATGAAGATGTTTGATAAGCACCTCAGGAGTCACCTTTAATTCTGCCATGTATTGGCATTGCAGTTGTGAAAGATTGAAGAGCTTGAAGATGGGTGCATTTTATTGTTTTATTGCATTATACTAGGTGTGTCGTTAAAGTAATTGATGTTTTGATTGTTAATTAAAAGAGTAAACTGCTATATCACGTTCGTATATCGGATAATTGAGATTCCATTGAATATTAAGTGTCAAGACATTCCTTAGCTACACAATGCTTTTAATTATTTTATCTCTTTAAGCCATTGTCTGGAAATTCAGCTGCAATTCACAAAGATATTGTTTATGGAATTGATTATAATGTACTTTGATATTTTGGTCTTGAATTGTCAACAAGTAAAAAACTAAAAAAAAATCAGACATCAGTTGATTCAGTCCATTTTAAAGTTTATTTTAAGGAATGCTATTAATGAATTTTAATCTTTCTTTTTCTAACACACAAAAAAAGGATAATTCAGCGAAGGATAATTCAGCGAAGAATGATTCATCAGTATCTGATGGCCCAGTGCCCAAGAAGTTGAAAACTGTGATGGTAAGTTGTAATACCTAACATTTGGTATTACAATTTGAAATAAAATGAAATTAATTTCAACTCTGTATCAGATGGGAAAATGTCCTTTGATTAGATTAATTGCCACCCATTTCAGGTCACTCATTCAAACTTAAAAATATAAACTTATTGGGTAAATAGATGGAGAAGCAAAGGAGGTCATTCTTTATAAGTCAACCTTCCATAATGGCCGTACTAGTCAAAGCTATAGTCTGTGTCAAATAAAATGGTACTTTTAAAGTATGAAAATGAATAACGTTCTAAAAGTGTTGATACCTCCATAAATTTGCATTTGCCTTCGTGCATGCAGAGGTGGTTGCTCAAATTTAGGTGCCAATTGTGTACTTATCCATGAATTAATTCTGGTTTATACTTTTACAGAATCTCAAAGAAGTGCTAACAAATTCATCCGAAGGTCTAGATCTTTTGAAGCATCTTGAGAGTGGTTCTGTACTCAATACCAAGCAGAGGAAGACTTAGTAAAGATAGCGGTGGGACATCTTATTGACCTACATGGATTGTAAGTAGTGATAATAGATTGTAGATCTGGTGTAAATTACCATTGCTCCACATGAAATTTCAGCATGCTGCGTTTAAAAAAAAATCTACCGTGGATGCTGCCATTTTGAATCACAAATTGAGCAAATTTATGCCACTCCTAGGCTGGCCACACACTTTTGTAGTATCTGGATATGCAAAAAAAAAATGTGCTCTATGAAATGGTGACCATAAGGTATCCTTTTTGGTGATATTAAATTGAAATGCTCTGGCACATTCTAAACATGTCACCAATTTTAGCATGTCACATTTACATAGTAAAACCCCTCATGGATCATCCTGAAATAAACATGATAGCGGATTTTTTTGGGGGGGGGAGGGGAGGGGGGAGGAAAGTGATGTTGAAAAAGCAAGTGAAGCATAAAATAATGAAGAAAAATAGTAAGGTTTATACCATCATCTCAAAATGGCTTTTGAATTTCAAGTTATTGACTTGTTTTGTTGCATTGCATATGGTACCAGTCTGCTTGATGGTCAAGACTATAAATGACAATCTTGAAAATGAGATAGAGGATTGATGTTTGTAAAAGTTTTTATGCAAATTTTCAAAATTCCAAGCCATAAAATAAATGCATGTCAACACTCCCCTTTCTATGTAAAAGAAAAAGTCTGTAGCTACTGTATACTGGCATGATTTTCCCTTTTTCTATTTCAAACATTCCTGAAGGTGGCCAACAGCTAAACAGAAGACGTTATTAGCTAAGGAAATAGTGCAGACATGGCCTGTAACCAAAGATACCACACCGGGAATTGAAGGGCATGTAAGTAAACATTAAAGATAAACTCTGGAAAAAAAAAAATCACATAATTGAACAACATATAAATTTAATTGCATAATTAGAAATTACGCAACAGTTTGAAAGTGCATATCAGACCCAAAATTGCTCAAAAACATGATTTTGTGTACAAAGTCGATGCAAATTGTGTTTTCAATTGTGGTATTATATCCTTAAGTTGGAATTAATTTTTTCTTGTCTTTCTTTTTTTTTTTTTTTTTTTCTTTCTTAAATGAAGGAACATTTCTTCTCGCGTGATGGCTCTGGCTTTATCCAGTTTAGGTTAAAAAATGTAAGGGCATCGCAAAGTGAGAGAATTAAGCTACCGAGAAAAATGGAACCTGAGAAAGAAACTAATGAAGCTGTAGTAGATAAAGCAGATGAAGTAGCCACTGGCCAACAGCTGCAGAATATTCAGGAAAAGGTAATGAATGTGATGTTTCATGAGAAATTGTATCAGAGATACTTTTTGGATAATGTTTATCAAGAGATTAGTATTAAATTGAAGTTATATTTGAGAATCGTCATGTATGCATGCTGTTGGAACCTGATGGAATAATGGGAATATATTTAAACAAGCATACCCTCTCTCCTTTATCTCTTTTCTTATTCTATCACATTGATCTCATTTATAATGTTTGTCCATGATGCTTTGGCAACTTGGATTCTGCCTTGATTTGACGCCTATAACTGAAAATGTCTGATCAGCTCAAAGTTTTGAGTATGAAGATTTCACATATAACTAGGCAACATGTCAAAGAAAAATCACTCATTTATTACAAATCATGTTCATATTTACTTTGAATGTATTTAAATGACATAAAAATATGTGTACTAAAAAGGTGCGATATTGGCCCCAAAAAAATATGCAAAGAAGTGCTCGCTTGCTTTCCTCAATAACTCGGTTTAAAATCCTCTCTTTGCTCATTTAACACTAATCTACTGAATTACAAAGAACATTTGTTGTGAGCTCAGTAACATTTTCACTTCCAAATCTTATTCCTGTTTCAGATTGACTGGATGAAGTTTCTTCCTCCCCACCGTTCCAACATGGCCATGCATACGCAATACTTTCAAGATACACACAGTACCGGGCGACAGCTGGTGATGGATTGTAATAATCCTGTCTCCATAACAGACATGGTGACTACATTTCCCAGATACCAGGACATTCCACATTTGGTAAGCTATTCTTGTTATGAGGAATAATCATGTTAATACTCCCATGGCATTGTTACTTATTAATTTCATTTGTGTTCTATAGGTGGTCAGGAACAAAATTTGTTTTAGTTGCATTTAAATACAATTCTTTCTGCAATGGGCCCAGATTTATATCACATTCCATATGCACATGTGGGAGGACAGGTCAGGTTGTGACAGTTAACCAATAGCGGGTATTTAGATACTGTAGTTTACAACTACTGAGTTTGGTCATGAAGTGTTAGTGATCAGGGCAGCAACCAGACCTTAGGGAATAAATAGCTTGATATTCTTGCTGCTGCATTCCATCTAGGTGCATACACTAGCTGTGGTGCATGTTGGTTGGGCAGCACCACCATGCATACTAGCTTTCCCTACACTAGAATTTACTATCATGATCAGTAGCAATGGCAGTTTCATACTACAAAATTCTTTTGTATTTCAAAGCCAGCATACCACATGCGTGTAGTACACATAAGATTGGAGCAGCTAGCTAGATAGCCTCTCTGGCTTAGCTCTACCGAGCCAGCCAGCCAGACCTAGTTTTGGTAGTATTCCTGTATCTATATATTTTTTAATGTGTATGGATTAAATCTATGCATGCATAATATTGTACTTCTCAAGTCCATCAAACTTAAAGCTATTTTATCTTATTTATTTGTTTTAATATTTTGTTTGCTATTTGCCTAATTTTCTTAGATTGGCAATCGATTTTGCGTTACTACATGAAGATGCAGCCGACAAACTGCTGTCAAAGTGGTCAACCTTGAGGGAGAAGATCATATTGCAGGGCCATCAGGAATCTGAAAGCATCAAGGAAGTAGTGAAACGCTACGAAGATACAAACAGTAGGTTAATGATTTTAACCGCATCCTGTGAACCTGATTCAACTTATAGGGTCCTAAGATGTCTTAGGACCCTGAAAGGTCATGGAAATATTTTCCCAGATTACTGTGTTTAGAAATAAATAGTTATTCAGGTTGAGTAATGTTACATAATTTCAGCAAATTTATCCTTCATATATTTATTGATGTCATGAAAACATTGTTGTATCTAATGTTCTTAAATCAGTGGACTTTTAGTGTTTGGTGACTGGTTGGGCTGGAACTTCCTTGAGTTTAAACCCTAAAAAGGCAGGCAGGGAGAGAGGGAAGGGTGCTTTCATATTTAGTCATTAATGTATTATCAGAATGCAAATTGCAGAGGAGCCGGCAACACTTGTTGTTCTACTTCTCCATCTGAAGGGTAACACATGATCCAGAAATTACCTTGTTCTAAAATGTAAAGATTTCATTTATGAATTTTCATTCATCTTTCAGGAGATCTTTGTGCACTACTAACTGTGCTCTACACACTGCATCGGCCGGTGCCAAAGTCGAAGGGCGTAAACTGTAGCAGATCTGCAGCAGTACACTACCTTGTACAGCATGTGCCAGTGAGTAATTTGATTCTGAAATATTGCACTTTTTTTAGGGTTCTTTTATAATTCATCAGGGGGTGAACAGCAAATATCAATCCTAACTATAAAGTGAAAATTGTTCTTTGGCCCAATATCCCTACTAAGAGCAATATCCCTTTTTGTATCTGATTCACTAAAGTACTTGGGATTGATATTAGCAGTAAAATCCCTATTAATTAGGCTTAGAGTGATTTGGATTGCTTGCAACTCCTATTGCAAACGACCAATGCTCTTCATTCCCTTCAGACCCACCCTGTGCGCCTTGAGTATGTGCCTCCATGTGTGTCTCCTGCCTGTTTTATTGTAGGCCTAAGCAGTGAAAGTGTGGTCAAACGTGAATAAATGCTTGAAAAGGGCCAAATTTTAAAACAAACTTAAGGTTGAATAAAGTTAACTGATACCTACACAATTTGATGCAATACCTGCACTACTACAAATGGTCCTGAAATTTTTTCAAGCTTGTCCAACGTCTTAATAAACGTATGCTCTCTTTAGTTTCAAGGGGGAAGTTGACGAAAAGTTGAGTCATGACCAGACAAGCTATTGATTATTAGATTGGGTGTCCATGGTGGTGACTGAAATTTGAGGAATTTGCATGCTTTGATTGGATGGATTAGATGCGCTCATGAATATTGATATGCGCTTAGCCTTATGATAAAAATTATTGCAGCCCAACAACATTTTAGCGAACCAGTGAATCAGGATTAATATTTGCTGGGAATAATACTAGTCCTGAGAATCATTAAATTGTTCCCAGTTAGTGAATCACCCCAGTGGGGTATTTACAACTAATGGCTTATACATGTAGGGTGATTATAACGTAAACGTTACAGCCTCTTCATAGTTTTAGGCAAACTACATGAGCTCAAAGGATATTGGAGTTGTGATGAGGTAAATTGATCTTTTAGGGGGTCTATGGTAACCGTTTGTGCTATGCATTTTATTATTGACTTTTTGTGGTCTGATATGCCACCAACACTTAAAAAAAACCCTGATGAAGAAAACATCCTCTTTAAATAGGGTGATGTTGTTAAATTGAGCAGGATGAAGGATAATGTTATTTATTTGAAACATGTTTTCAAATTCTAATTACAGGAAGGAACAAGCATCAAAGAAGCCATCAGTCATATCAAGCAGACATACAGGCAGCCCCTCATAGTGGCCATCGGGAAGGAGACAGGACAGCAGCAATACTTCCTGTGCCTTGACAGTCTGCCTTTCAGTGCTGGACAGACGATCGTAGAAGCGTTCGACAAGCTATTCAAGAGTTTCTTCGTCTTTAATGTACATTATCCGGACATCCTCTCACATTTCTATGATTTCTTTGCGGCTTTTGTCTACGAAATTTGGCCCACCCATAAGGTGAAGCCTATGGTGCGTTCCTTCGCATGTTCTATCAAATCTACATAACTTATACTTTGTCAACCATTTCTCTTTCCCATGCTCCCAACTTAATTCCTGATAGTAGGAGTGGGCTATAAATGGGTGATTTTTTGTTTTACCCTGGTAACAGTTTTATTCTGTTCCATATATCCTACCTCAACATGAAATGACAAAATTTTTGACCACAAAAAAAGTGTGCAGGGCAAAAATCCAAGATGGCCGCCGTTTTCACATTTTCAGCCATAATTTTGCCATTTTGGGATCTTTTTAGCTGGTTTTGGTGTCTAATCCTATATATTGGAGGGAGAGCAATCTGTTTATGCTACAAGAAGTAGTATCAACCCTTCACCTGTATAAATAACCCTCTATATCCCTGCTTTGGGGGCTAAATTAGCCCCGCCCCTCTTGACATTTTTCTTGATAATCTGTCAATGCAAAATATTTCGGACAAAAATATTCTGGACTTTTTCAATTGACATTTCACACCCATTTTAAGACCCTATTTGCGAAAATTGGGGGTAACGGTTGCAGAAAAAAAAAACACTTTTCATAACCAATCTTTTAAAAAAAAAAAAGCGATTCCAATGCTTTTGTGTGTAAAATGTATTGGTGCAAGTGCATGTACATTGATCTAATTTACTAATTTTCCTCCGTTCCATCCTGAGATCTCATCTATTTATGAACTGACTGTGACCAAACTTGGTGTGTCCAATCTCATCATGTATTTTACAAGAATACATAGTCAAATTTATGATATCTCTTGTTATTCTGCATAAAAAACATTCTTCTGACAACATTTATGGTAAAACCATGTACATTGTACACATATAAGCATTGGAAACCGGCCTATTTTTTGTGATATTGGTCACAAAAACGTGCTATATCTCTTCAACCCTACCCCTGATTTTGGTGAATAGGGTCTTAAAATGTGTGTGAGATGAAAAATAAAAAAGTTATGAAATTTCAGCCCAAAATATTTTGCACTGAAAAGTTATAGCGAAAAAAGTTAAGAGGGGGCGGGGCTAATTTAGCCCCCAGAGCAGGGATATTGAGGGCTATTTATACAGGTGAAGGGTTGATACTACTTCTTGTTGCATAAACAGATAGCCTGCCCTCTAATACATAGGAGTAGACACCAAAACCAGCTAAAAAGACCCCAAAATGGCAAAATTATGGCTAAAAATGTGATTTTTCAGGAAAACGGCAGCCATCTTGGAATTTTGCCCTGCACAGTTTTTTTGTTGGACGCAAGGTCAAAAATTTTGTCATTTCATGTTGAGGTAGGATATATGGAACAGAAAAAAACTGTTACCAGGGAAAAATAACAAAAAACACATTTTGTACCTACTTATAGCCCACTCCTACTGATAGTTTTGATCCTTTTGATTATGTGGAAAGTAATGGAAAATACGTAGTTCCTGGTATTTCCAGGTTTTTCAGCGTCATGTTATTTGAACTTTGACCTTATCTTGTAGTTATAACATTACCTACAATTTGATACCAAATTTGACACAATTTGAAGAAAATTATGTTATGTTAATGTAGCCTGACCTTTGACCTCCATTTCAGGTCACAAAAGGTCAATTAAAAAATTGGCAACATATATTTTCTGATTCGTGTGATCAAGTAGAACATATTTTTAGATGTTGCCAAACTTTAAAGACCGTTGACGGAGTAAATACAACCTTACATCGATTGATAGCTAAGTAGGCGTATAACATAAATACCCCCAAAATAAATTAAATTTTCATAACAGTACCGGTATTCATAAAAAGATGATTGAACCTCAACCAGGCCATCCCTCCCAAATACTTGAAAAGTTACCCCTATTTTGATGGCGCGGTTGATGAAGTCAAAGAAGTTTAAGGGAATGTGCTACTGCCAGGCATGATTGGGTTTCGCCTTTAGAAAACACGTTTGTATTGCTATGTCAGAACAATAGAATTCTAGCACACATGGGGTCTATTGTTCTGACATAGCAATACAAACATGTTTTCTAAAGGCGAAACCCAATCATGCCTGGCAGTAGCATTCCCTTAAACTTCTTTGACATCATCAGCCGCGCCACTATAATAGGGGTACTTTTTCTAGTATTTGGGAGGGATGGCCTGGTTGAGGTTTGATCACCTTTTTAATGAAATACTTTCTAGATGGAAGATAAAAATGCTTAAATTGGGAATTGTTGTATTATGAAGAAATATTAGCTTTCATTTTATATGTCATTTTGGTTTTCATTTCTCGGTCCGGTCTGGGACTTTAACATGACTTGCAAACGAACCTACATTTGGATGAATGAGAGTTAAAGGAAAATTAATGTAAGAGAACTTTACAGACTGTTAGAAAAACAAATTGCTCCTGGAAATCTTCAAGGGCATTAAAATTTTGCCTAGGGTTGTTTAAATTGTTACCATGGACCCTTGGAGCTAGTATATGATAGTGGAACTTGGTCCCAAAAAAGGGTAAAAGGTATACTCGTAATTTGAACAGGATATGAAAACTATCTTTTCTTGCCACAGATGAGTGCAAGGTCTGTGGGCCTCTTGTTATTCTATTGTACAGTGTATAGATTGATTCTAAAATTGTGTTAATGTAGTTTCAAAGTTGTGGTTCATTAAAATTAACTTTGATGTAATGCAAAATGCAGTGTTCTAATATTTAGTCCAGACAGGTTGAGAGCTCAACATATTGTGTGAAATATATTTTCCTCTGACATATTTTAAGCTCAGAGGTAAATAAGACATATTTTGAAAGAAATATTATCTTAAAATTTGCGTACAAAACAAATGAAGAGTTGTCCATAAAATCAGCCATTTTGAAGCCGATGTTGCCAATTTGAGGATCCCGTAGAAGGTACAACGAGACTTTTCAAACTTCCATAAATCTCTTATTTTATAACCGATTTTGATGAAACTTTTTAAAAACTGTTCCTCTCATTGTGCTATTTCATTAAAAAAAGTGATTATTTCCATGGGTATTGGTCCCCTTTAATATGAACAGCAGTACCAGTTTTGCCTTTGTATACTTGGCAATATTTCTGCCATTTAATATTAAATCTGAAATGCATCTTGTCGTGTTTGAATAGGGGTAATATTTGACAAAGTTTGAAATGTCAAACTATCATTGAACTTTCCATGAAAAACATTATTGCTTTAATTTGCATTGTTATGTAGACATAGTACCTTTTTTTAGGACTGTATATAACTAGTCTCTTTACCATGATGTGTGATATATATAAGGGCACATCCACACGGACATTCCTTTTTTTGTGTGTCCATAATGGAGATAAATTACCTGATATTCAAGTAGGCAGTACTGTACAGATTAAGCGAAGGGATATTCTTGCTTCTTAGATATCAGGCTGCTTATCTCTTTTAACTTTAATAACAGGAAAGAATGTTGGGCGTGGAATTTCCTATATACTGAAACGTTCCCATAATTCCATCAGGTTCTAAACAGCATGTGCGCAATCAAAATTGCTTGCGCCGCCATAGGAAGATTTAACCGTAACTTGGCGGGATTTTGGGAGATCATATGGCGGGGGGGGGGGGGGGGGGGGGTGAAGCCTGCAAGGCCCCTTCACTTCCAAACGTGCCAAAATACCCTGGCCTAGTTATAGGGTTGAACCAGTAAAATTCTGAAAATGTCATAAAAATCAGATGAAATGTAACATATTTATTGAATTTTAAAATTTTTCATCATTTTAGGGAAACAGTTATAAAATATGCATATCGAATATGCACTGATGACGTCATTTCCCTACTTTTTCTTCTGTGTATTATATGAAATTACAATTATCAGGATTCAATAATCATTTAATGTGTAAGATCATCATTGTTTTAACATGTTTTCTTGCAAGGAAGATAATTTTATGAATGAACTAATGAATTGTGTATTTTGGATTTTATGTAAATGAATTTTTAATGACATTATTAAATTAAACTTACCAGAATTTAATTTTTGAGTGTTTTGTGTTCAATTTCATTGCTTCAGTATACCTAAAATACAGACACTTTAATTTAAATCTATTAGGATTAAAAAAATATAAGTCCCATACAGGATTGCTTTCAAATCTCTATCAGACTAAATTTTAATCCAATAAGACTTATAATTTAAATCTATTAGACTTATTTTTAAGTCCTTTACAGATTAAAAATTTTTAATCCCTGCAAAGACTTATTTTAAGTCCACATCGATTGGTCCCTACCTACACTCCATGAAAGACTTAAAAATAAATCCTTTAGATTTAAATTTAAGTCCCTGAAATTTAGAGTGTATATCAGGCACCCATACGTACAGTACGGACTCTATTTTGCTTGAAATTTTCTTAGTCCCGTTGTCGACTTGAGGTGTCTCGACCTCAAGTGTCCCGACCTCAGGTGGTTTTTCAGGTGTGCATGCCGACTTGAGGTTGCCATAAAGTAAGATACTCAGCGCCCTCACCGAGACTTATACAGTATAGTACGGGCTCTATTTTGCTTATTTTGGTTATTCAGGTGTCCATTTCCATTGCTGCATATATATGTATATATATACATACATACATACACATTTATATACCGGGTGTCCCAGAAAAAGCGGAACTGTGGATTTTCAATACTTTACCTTCAGAAAGTAGATAATATTTTTACTTTAGTCGGTAAAGAATCTACCAAAGAGAATGATACCAAGATCATTAAATTTGGTGAAGTAATTTTGATTCCGTGTCCGTTTCTTAAAATACATTAATTTTCGCGACAGTGGAGAGCAGAATTGTGTCTGGAATGGCCTTTCATATGGCATGTGTATGGCACGTTTTGTTGCTGACATGCATCAGTGGACTTCCCTCAAACATCGTATTATGAAAGGCCATCCCAACACAAAGCTACTCTCATCAGTCGCCAAAAAATTTGAAAATGACTGTATTTTAAGAAACGGGCATAGGATAATTACTTCACTAAATTCAATGATCTTGGTATCATTTTATTCGGTAGACGATGCTTTACCCACTGATTTTTAAAAAGAAAAATTATTTCTACTTACTGAAAGTAAAATACTGAAAATCCACTGTTCCGCTTTTTCTTGGGCACCCGGTATATATATATATATATATATATATATATATATATATATATATATACCAATTTCACAACGCAAGAGGGCAGCAGACTGTTCGACAAAGTTCGACATACTGCGGTGGGCGCTCCAACTTTTATAGTACACAAGTCAATAGCGCGTTATGTACATTCGTTCGATTTTTTGGTCTATTTTGACTAGTATATGCAGATTTATTTTAATATTTGCAATGAGAAATTATCAGGGAAGTTCAGGTCGCAGCTTTGCGGTGCTCAAATGCCACAAGAATTAGGGAAAGTCTAAAAATTACAGGCTGACTGAGTGCGAAATAATGACTATCATGTCTATTGGTTTTCGAACAGGGCATGGCGATGGTTTGAATCATACTTGGCCGATAACGATAACGATAATGTACGCGCATATACAATATACCTAAAGCGATATTGAAGACAATGGTCATACCTGAAAGACAATACCGATGGGCTTCTGCCAACCAAGCACGATGAACTCTACCCTTTTGAATTCTTTGGAGCTTAGGTCATGTCGAGGGACCGATAATGATTGGCTCACAGATTTTACTTAGTTTGGTCCAGTGGTTAAAGGCATATTCAACACTAACAAAAATGTCCCTCTCCTGTTTGTTATTGTCGTCCCTTTCCCTTCCCTTGCGGAATTCTGGACCTAGAATGCATGCCACCCATCTAACCTCTGAATCAAAATACTTTTAAAAGTACTAAGTTGCAGATTGTCACACGGAATTAAAAGTCCATTAAAAATTCCTCTTGGAAAATATTTTTAGAGAAACAATCATACCTTATTTGATAGCGTGTCCATTTTGGAAGGCTGGCAATCAAAATTTAAAGAAATATTGGTTTGACGGAAAGGGTCACAACTTATGAGAAAGTTGCCATTTTGAAAAAGAAATAGACAACATCATGTTTTCATGAATTTCCTCAATGCTCTTTTTCTGGGGTTTTTTCTGTGCTAGAGAGAGTAGGGGAGAAAGGAGGGGAGATCACGAGAAGGGAAGGAGAAATAGAGAATCAGAGGCAGGGGAAGGTACTAGCGAGAGAATGGAAGAAAGAGAGAAAGAGAGGAGAGGATATCAAGAGAGATAAGGGGAGAGAGAGAGAAAAAAAAACCCGAAAGTGTTATAGAGAGAAGGAGAGAGAGGAGGGGAGGACCGAGAGAGAAAGAGAGAGATAGGGGAGGACTGAAAAAGGAGTGAAAATAAGAGAGATAGAGAGGAAGGGCAGATATCAAGAGAAACAGAAAGAGACAGGGGGAAGGTGCCAAAGAAAGGAGGGGAGATAGGAAAAGAGATCAAGAGAGGAGGGGGGAGGGGAGACCGGGAAGTTGCTTGAAAGGGGAATGTATGATATAAGCCTCGAGAGGGGCAAAACACCCAGGCTTATTCTTCTCACAATGGTCTCATACATGTACTTTATGTTTGTCTGAATTTCGTTCAATCCCGTTTCTGACTTAATCTCATGTGTGTCATAAAAAGAAATGCCGAAAAGGAAAGGAATTCACTGGAAGAAATGTAAAGCTCAAGTCTAGTGCTCAAAATTACATTTAAAGGAGAATGCAACACAAACATCAGTGTGCTTTCAGGTGAATGAAGAACAAGAAAGAGTAGCCAGAAAGTTTGAGCAAAATCGAACAATCCGTTCAACAGTTGTAGTTTTGAAATGTTGAAAATTTTGAAAGTTAATCATTATTATGGGGGGTCCTTATGTTGGCAACTCCACCAGCATCTTGATGTCATCTAGGACAATTCATTTCGTACACAGTATTAAGCATTTTCTTCATTTTTCAAGAAAATATAAAGTCTTTTGCTTTACTGTTTGAGTATGGCATTGCTACATCAGTTCTGCAAGCATTTTGGGAAGAATTATGTTGATTCCTAATTTAAAATTTCTTATAAATCAATTTTTTTGAAAAACATTATGCACAAAATGATTTGAGAGTCGCCACGATGAAATCAAAGTTTCTGGCAAAGTTACCAACTTAAGGATCCCCACAATAGGGATTTACCTTAACTTTCAAAATTCATAACTCTTGACCAGATGGTCCGATTTTCTTCAAACTTTCACTGTTTATTCTTTCTTGTTCATCTTCATTCACTAAAATCGCACTGATGACTGGCTTCCATTCTCCTTTAACATGTTCAAGACACAGAGTCAATTTGGTCAAACTTAGTGGTTGAATTTACATCTGAGACACAGAGTCAATCTGATTTGTTAAGTTCATGAAATAGAAATCAAACCTATAAAAATTATATTTTATAAATTGTATGCTTTGGGTTGCCTTTTGGGTGTTCCTTTTTGTTATCCGCCAACCTGTTGGTACAGTTTCTAGCTTCTTATTTACATGCTTTGCTTAGTTTTTGAAGTTAATTTGGTAGGCCAGGAAAATGAATAGATGGGGCTTGCTTAGGATAACTAAGGGAGAACCCTTCAAGATAGTGTTAGGATCTAGAAGCTTTGCACCAGCAAGATGTTCGAATAGCAGCAGAAACTTTTTTTTCTGGAGATTTCCACGCCGAGGCGAGATGCGAGCCCAAGCTCCAACATGTCATTTAAGTACTGGATCCTCGTCGAATAAGATGCTCGATCTAGGCCTTGGTCAAGCAGGGAGCCTGGCAGAGAGAGGCTAGCGCGTCATCAGGGTCATCCTTGGCCGAGGAGGGAGTTCTGGTAGGTAAGGCTATACAGGACCGCGCTGCCGAGCTATCTACCGAGAGACTGGCCAAGCGACCTGGGCTGTGAAGGACCCTGTACCCATTAATTCGGAT
>JAPZVO010000137.1:0-79421 GCA_029962745.1 Echinometra lucunter | reverse complement strand
ATAAAATAAAATGTACCACGTGGAGTGTAAACAGATCCGCAAGTGTCTTGTTGGGGAGAATAACAGATGGGGTGAAGTCCCCGACCAAGAAGGATTCAACCCCGCTAGATGAAATTTTAACCATAGGAGCTTTGGTACTGTTTACATTGATCTGCATCGCCATGTTTGGATACATCCTGTTGATCTAAAAGCAACACAGAAATAATGAGGAATTACAGGACAAAACAGTGCTTCTCTCGGAAGTGCCACTGCTTGTTAGATTCACTTTTTAACATGTTTAACTTGGTAAACGACAAAGGCGTTTATTGTTTGCCGCATTTTATTGCCCTATTTCATCAGCCCATCTATTGTTACAAAAAATATCATATTGCCTTGTCCATCTCTCCCTCCCCCCTCTCTCTCTCTCTTTCTCTCTCTCTCTTTCTCTCTCATTGTCTCCTTTGTACTCTTTTTCCTTCCACGTCTCCCTCCCGATATCCTTTTCTAGCCCTCATACACTCTTAGAAAAAAAATGGTGCTGATTAGAACCTTTTCTTGTCCCACATTTGGAACATTTAAAGGTTCTTCAAAGAACCATTACTAGCATAAAGGTTCTCTAAAGGGTTCTAAAGGGGTCTTTAGAACCATTACTGGTTTTACAAGGAACCTTTTGGGGTTCTCTGAAAATATAAAGAATCCTTTATAGAACGCCATCTTCTGGAGGTTCTAACTACGGGGTTTTAACTGGCACACTTTTCTAAGAGTGTACGTCTCCCTGTTTCTTGAACCTGTATTATTTATACCCTTAACAAAGATCTCGTCATGTCTATGAAACTTTATACCATGATTAAAAAAAAAAACCCACAAAAATATTCCCAGGGGTAGAATTTGTAAAAGAAAAAAAAAAACAAAAACAAAAAACACCCCAAACTAAGATAATTTCGAACGTAAAACTACGCCCCTTCCTATACCTCTGGAATAAGAAGCTCAAAAGCAACATTTGAGGTGTTCAGAAGGGCCTCCCCACCTGCCGGAACCTAAAAGAAGAAATTATTTAAAATGGAGAGGAAGGAAAGAAGAAAACTAAAAGTTATAACAATACAATAAAGTTTCTGTCGCTTCTATTGCCCTTGGCCTTCACCATCAACTCATCTACCGCAGTGTTGTCACTCTATCATGTCTGCATTGACTTCGTGTACACGCATGATCGTTCGAAATTTCGCATAAAAAGGGGTCTTTTTGTGAGCATGTTTGCGATTTTGAGGAAAAAAAATGTTGTTTTCATGAGCTTGTACTCGAAATCGAAAAAAGGGTGTTTCTGAGCTTGTACTCGAAATTGAAAAAAAAAGTGGTTTTTTTTTTCTTTCTGGTCCTTGTTTGCAATTTTCTGCCTTTCACTCAGACATGAATTGAATTTGAAAGGGGTGGTTTAGTAAAAGTCTATACTTGGAATGCGAAAAATAGGGGTGTTTTTTAAGGCCAATTTGTACCCGTTTTGTGCCAAATAGGGGTAAAACTGGCTGAAAATATACTTGCAACACCGCGAAATAGGGGTAAAATTCTGGGTTGCCGAACGATCATGGGTACACCTTTGTATATAGAATGACAGCACCGGGTCATCCACCATTCAAGGTAATCATGGTAATGGAGAGAAGGAAAATAAGGGCATTACAAATTTTACAATTGACATGACGGTCAGAAATTATGGCCATAACGGCGGTAATGAGTTTGTCAACGCACCATTTGATACAAAATTATTATCGGGATTTAGAACATAAGAAAGAGAAGGAAGAATATAATTATGTGAGAGATGGGAAGAGGGCAAACTTCTTTTTAGAAATCTGACAAGCAGAAACATAAATAAACAAACATGTATATAAAGTTATATCAAAGGGAAAAATATAACAGAATAGGGAGGTGAGGCAGGCATAACCATGATAACCTCAGCCCCTCTTGATCAGCCTGTGGTCTTATGTAACATCCACTTACATTGTCAGGAGTAATGTTGTATTGGAGGAAACCGATGTTCTGAAGCGCACAACCGACTGAGTTGGGTAGAAATTCGGTTATCCAAATGAACACCATGCGGGATGTATCCGAGTCCGGTGGGATGATGGGAATGTGTAGCGGGCATTCGCTTTTCTTCCTTAGGCCTACTGGATATAACTCCCCCTGAAAAAAAAAAAAATATATATACACGTGGATGTGGAACCGGAAAGTGGGGGGGGGGGAGCCCCCACTTTTTATTCAGTGCATACGTTTTAGAAGTTAATAACCGCTTGTATCCTCTCTCTCCATTAATGACCCACTGCCCTTTTATGAACTGGGAAAACACCCTAAGCGATCTTGTGTAGACCTATAAGGTCACAGTTTTTCTGCATTGTTTGCCTCATAACCTCCAAGTTTCAATATCTCAGGACGCAACTAAGTCGTAAGTCCACTGGAGTTTACTTGCACGCATCTTGTTTTCTTATCACTCTGCAACCCAAGATAGACATACATTATACTACCAATTAATTATGAAAAATATGATAACAAAACAAAGCATCATCATCATCATCATCATCATCATCATCATCATCATCATCATCATCTTTTATCTGCATTGACAATTAGCACCTAGGTGTTGATTTAAAGTGCTTCAGTGACCTTCAATTAGGTGTGGATGCACAAAACTGTACACTCTAAAAATATTGGGTAAAAATGTGCCATGAGGGTAATTATGTGTCCAACCAACTTTGGGCATTTCTTTTCATCCAATTTGATGGAAATTTTGCCCATTCTAAAGCAATGACTGCTTATTGTTACCCTAACTGGACATTATGATTCCCACAATGGGTAAAAATATTGCCCGAAGTTGGTTGGACAAAATTACCCTCGTGCTTTTTAAAATTCTACCCAATATTTTTTAACAGTGTATTCTGTTGAACATAAGGGTCCATACCTTCCATTTATTTGTTTATTCAAAAGATGAAAAGAAATCTAACTCTCTGAACAATTTCTAGTTGACAATGACTCATTAGTAATATTACTATATATCTTTACCTTGTGTGCAGTATTAACGGAGCCCTTGAAAGAGGGACTCTCCACTAAGGAATAATCAATCTCGACGATATCTCCTATTGAGGCAACCACTGAAATATGGATTAAAAAATAAATACGCGGGTAAAATTATCTACAAAGTATGCAGTGACCAGGTATTCATAAACAGAAACAAAACAAAACCTATGGACACTGACAAACAAACTAAGACATATACTGTTTTATCAAGAAGTATATACATGTTAATTATGTTCATGTATCTGTATCGCAGTATCTTAATATAGGTTTTCCCGGGCATTTTTGCAATTTTGTCAGTCCATTTGATAAAGAATAAAGCGTTCATTCAAATTAAAAGAAAAGAAAGAAGAAGGAGAAGAAGAAGAAGAAGAAGAAGAAGAAGAAGAAGAAGAAGAAGAAGAAGAAGAAGAAGAAGAAGAAGAAGAAGAAGAAAAAACGTTTCTCGATCTTGTCATTCAAAAGTGTATCCGAATCAACTTAGCGTTTTAAGCAAGGGATTTTGTTTTTGGATCATTCAAATTCATCTAAATGCAATTCAGATAAGTACGTATCTGCAACTGCCGAAAGGACAGTTCGAGCATTCAAATTCGCCAGTGGGCAGTCAAATTCGTATTGCATTATGTTCATTCATATCAAAAGAAGTAGTAAATCCCAACTATTTCTTTTCTTAGAAGTAGAAAAAAGGGCGTTTCGATTTTCATTTCCTCCTTGAGTCTATAATATAGTAGACATTTTTCTCTAGGCTACTCAAAGATTCTATATGGGATGCATCTTCGTATATATATATACTTGAAGGATGATTAATTTCAAAATATGGGCCTATTTTAAACGATGCGAATTGTTGTGACAGCTCTCCGAGGAAGGGGTGAAGGCCTGAACTTAAAATAACTACCACTTCCTCGTACTTAATTTCGATCATCTAACTTTAGGTTTTTCATATGAAAAAGACTTTAACTTAAAAGGCCATTACATTTTCTTTCAAATCTTGGGCATTAAATAAAACACGAGATGTCTTCCACAGTAATTCATGTATATAAGGCCTTTATTAGATTCATGTCTTTAATGTCTGCGGAGGGAAACAACATTATGAACAGGCCTTTAGATACTAAACGACGAGATCTTTAAATAAGCCATTATCAAAACATTTAGGCTCTGTCTTGAAAGGCAGTCAAATACACATTCAAAAATACAAAGATATCAAAAGTCATATGGAAAAAAAATAAAACTGGGAAATGGGGAATGGGATGGTGGGATTTTCTACTGAGTTTTGAGTCCTCCACCTGTCCAACTTGGATGGAAGGGACTTATCGGGTCTGTTTCAAAAATCCCAGTTTATTCGTGAATACTTGATCGAATCGGAGGGGTCTTCACTGACTGGTAGAGAAATAGTTATAGTTATAGTTTCATAATCTACAGTGACTTTTCATATTGCGAATTTATCTATTTTATAAGTGATAACAGGACGATCTTTTTTTTTTTTTTTTTTTTGTTTTTTTTTTTGGGGGGGGGTCATATTGTATATAGTCAAAGGGCTCTTTGTTCGGACTCAGTAAAATCGTACTTGGTAGCTGCGTCTTCAGCTCGTTCTGCAAATAGTCATTCGCTTCATCGATCACCATGTCACAGATCTATGTAAACAAACAAAGATTATTCGAGTCGTCAATCCATGTGATAACGGTTTGCTGGGTGAAAGCCAAAACAGCGAAATCAAGCAGATGACAGCCCAGTGGGATTTTTAGAGGGCCGGGAAAGGGCACTTCCGCCCCTGTCCCTTTTGAAACCTAAGTGTACATTGCGCTCCCCTTTGATGACATCCCCCTTTTTTATTGTAAAAGAATTTGGAAGAACAAAGGGACACCCCAAAATGTGTAATGATTTTTTTTTGTTGCTTTTTTCCTTGTCAGAAAATTTCCTGCGATTTGTGCCCCTCTTATATAAAAAATAGTCGATTCGCTCCTCATAGCCTTTGATTTTGGGAGCCTTGTATTCATAGTCAGGAACCTTGTTCAAACAGAAGCAGAAGATCCCGTTCAGTATTGTGGTTTTCATGTAAAAAAAAAATAAAAAAAACGAAAAAAAAAAATAATAAAGAAGCCAATGACTTAAAACGCCAAACGTCTTTTTATTCTAGAAGACAGGGTGACAACGTTAGGTAGAAAACGTAAGTCACAGGTATGATTGATTTCACTGTCGTTTTTTATATTTCTTTGATACATTTATATTTTCGAAAATATCGTGGACTCCTCCACCCACATTTTCATTCTTTGAATCTTTATACTTGAAGATGTACTATACCTGACTATGAACAGTATGTTTTATGACGTCTTCAATCCAGTCGTCGAAAGGGTTGTGCAACCACTTAAAGGAAAGTGAACTACAAAACAACGTGACACAGTAAGTTTCTTCCAAGCAATGGTATTACATATTCGTAACTTCTTCGGTAGGGGCAGGCACATATAATATAGAGCTAACAAAGAACGATAATAAAAAAAGATACACATTCAAGCAAAATTTCATTACAGTAAATATCCTTTGAAGGTTTCCATGGTGGTAGATTCCTCCTGAGGACGGTAAGAAACATGCTCACTGAAACATCGAGAGTGAGTAAGTCCTTTTCAGGATCACACTCATTTCCAAGACCACTGAGCTTTCTACTGCTACTCAAATAAATGATTTGTCCAAAATTAAAGCACTAAAATTAACAAATGGACTTAGTATGATGTTTCAATGACTAAAAAAGTGATTTTGTTGTTGTTGTTAAATTGATTGATTATTATGTTCAGTAGGTAACAAAGTGATCTACTGATTGATTGATTAATTGATTGATGTCTATCTGACTGATTAGATGAATGCTTTTGAAAATCATAAGCATTATTAGGAAAAACCGCCCCTGTATTCATGTAACTGCTGAGCTATACGTACTTTGATCCACATTGTAGACTGACGTCAAGATCACCAATGTTGAAGGCACAACCCCCGGCCTGGAGAGAGATGCTAGGTCGACCGATAGAATCAACTCCTAAATGCATTTTATAATTATTAAGAATGATACATTTTTTATGAGACTTAGAGTGAGGGAAAGAAAGAAAGGAGGATGAGGGAGAAGAAGAATTATAGAGGAGAAGGGGTGGGGAGAGAGAAAATGGGATAGAGAGAGAGGCTATGAAAGAAAGAGAGAACGAGAGAAAGAAATGAGATAGTGAAAGAAAGAATTGAACGAGAAATCTGAATTGGTATTCATTTCCACTTGCAGAATATTTGAAGGACTCTATGACAGAATGAGAATTTTTGTGACATGAGCAGTCGCATTCCTATATAGACCAATTTCACCTCCGGTTTATGTATTTGGCCCTCTATCGGCGACGCCATTGCTGCGGTTGGCAAGCGCGCTGACCGCGATTGGCTCTGTGTACAAAATGAATGTAAGATATGAGATTTACCCCGATATTGTTCCATTTACCTAATTCTACATCAATAAAATAAAGCATGGATACATGGATAGTTGAGGTAAGACAATGGTCATATCTGACGGATGAAGATTTGATGTATTTTTTTTTGTACTTTCGATGGATTTTCAACTTAGTTTTGTCAGTAAAAGTTCGATTGCAGCATAGAAGCCGTAGTAAACGGGAGCCCTAAATCTTACCCTGTTTTCAAAGTCAAGTTTTCACTCATTGAATTTTACGCCAAAGTACATAATGATAATGTTTCTTGACTTCAAAGTCCTTTCTATTGATTTTTTTTACACACTGGCGACGAATTCCTTCACACTGCTTAAGGAAACCTGTGTACTGGTGTAAGCAATGGTGAAATGGTCAAGGCCTCTTCATTTCTCATCATTTTCCCCTTCCCCGACCTCCTTTTTCTTCTAATAACTTTTTGGTTAGAATAATGCCATCGCGCACCCTGTAGCTCCGTCATTGTTTCTGCTCATCATGCTTATATTTTCCTTATACGAGTCATTTCTGGAGTTACAATTTTCTTCGAAATGCCGTTATAACTTACCGATTCTCATTGCGACTGCGAGGGAGATCGATGAACCGTTGGCGGAGAAATATCCAGAACCCGATTTTGGGAAATTCTTCTTGGTCCTTTATCATTCATAATATACATAAACGATTTCTGTTAGTCCTGAAATATGTTATCACTTATCCATTTATCCGACTCAAAGCTATTCTGTTCCCATTCCAATCCTTATGTCTTTCTATAAATATAAACAACGAAAGCAAACACAATGTCCTGAAGCATCGTAAAGACAAATTCTCTGCTGTTCAGCTAGAAATTGTATCCTCTACAAGATTCCAAGGGCTTACAATATTATTGATAATAAGCTTATAACTAGAAACAGGCCTGACTGGAAAACACACGTACGTCACATAATTCAAGATAAATTTTCGTAGTGCTGGAATAATGGCTAAAATCAGATACTTCTTCCCGAGGATACCACTGTCTATACTATCATTTACCATAATATTGCCTCATCATAAGTACAGTGTCATGGCCTGGCGGGGGAAATGCGAGTGAATACCTGATCGAAAAAAAATACTGTTTTACTAAAGAAAGTCATAAGAATAATGCACAATGCTCCAAGCCGAACACATGTTAATAGCGATTCTGTATATTCAACGACTAAAGGTTCTAAAGTTCTGAGATTTACATCTTTTTCAAACAGGACAATTTATGAACAAACTAAATAAAAACGAAATATACACATGTTATCACTGACATATGAAAAAAAGTTCAGTTCATAACTGCCGAACCAGGCAATCCGCCTTCCCAGCAATTTTTTTTTTACTCATACAATGTCATGTTTCCTTCTACGGTTCGAAACATTGGAACTCACTAAACAGCGATATAATACCCCTCTCCCCCGAATCCAAATTGCGTCGAAAGCAAATTTAAAACAACAAATTCTCCTTCAGCCATACGCACTCCCCCTTTCTTTCCCCCCTCTCCCCAGTTCTTCTTCTTCTTCTCTCTCTCTCTCTCTCTCTCTCTCTCTCTCTCTCTCTCTCTCTCCCTTTCGCTGGTTCTCCTTATCACATACATTACACTCACTTTCCTATTCTTCTTCATTATCCTTCTTCCCCCCATCCTATCTATCTTCACTTCTTTTATTCCACACCGTCCAGCACTTTCCCCTCATCTTCTCACTTAAATTTGCTTTTGGATTGAGGCAATCATTTATCCCACCATGATCCTAACCATTCCCACTTTTATCTTCTAGTAAAAGTGAAAGTTAATTTGTAAGCTTTGTCTTTTACCACGCTGCCTCCTGGGGCTTAGGTGTATCCACTGTTGGATATGTCACCTTACGATGGATACAAAGTGCCCCTGAAATGTCCGAACTTTAATACATTAAATCCATATTTAGTTTTTATTTCATATTTTTGTATGAGTTTTGTATCCTTTGTATATAGTATTCAACAAAATCGTGCTCTATATTCATTTAAAACGGAATTCTGCTTACAAAAACATTACTGGCCCTTTTTAAGGTTCCTCTTTTGCATTCTGCTTACATTTATCGAAGCGTGAAACATGTGGTGATGGTATTACTTGAATATTTGAATCATTTCCTTGTTTTGGTGCATGAATATATACTTATTCATTTTAATTGCATTTCAACGGAAATGAAATGAATGAATGGACGAACCAACGAACCAACGAACCAACGAACCAACGAACGAATGAATGAATGAATGAATGAATGAATGAATGAATGAATGGATGAATGAATGAAATTATGTACATATAGTAACTAGTAAGAACATCCTCTATCATACTCACAAGCCATGTATCTGGCACTGGAGGGCCCCGTCCACCGCGAGCCCTATCCCACTTGCCTTTAAAGTCAACCCACCTGCTGTCGGGTTGGTAGTTAGCGAAGCAGAGGGAATGGATAATGACGTAATGCTGAAAATCAGAACAAGAAGAAGAAAGACTAGAAACCTACGACTACATGTGCAGGGAAAATGGAAAAGAATCCGACAGCAAGAACAAAATTTCCTTCATTAGTAACAACACATCAACAGAAAAAATTCTGTTGTCTCTCATAAATATTGTCTCTCTGCCGAGTAAAACATTATAAATCGGGGTGGGGTGGGGGTGTAATACCATGTCCCTGAGAAAGTTAGGAGTGACACGCCCCCCCCCCCTTCCCCGGTATTTGTACCATTATCAGCATGACTGGCAGCAAAATTATGTTCTAAAAAAAGATAAGTTACATATTCTCCCCTACCACAGCTTAAGGTTCTTTCTTGACAAAACAAAGTCGACATATTCAATCATATACAGGATGATCCATAATTAATGACAAGCGTACTTCCAATACTGTTTGGCAAATTTTACAAGTAGATGGGGGGAGGATCTATATAGTAGAACCAAGATATCAAATATGTAAAAAAGAAAAAAAAAAGAAAAAGAAAAAGAAAAAGAAAAAGAAAAAAAGAAAAGAAAACTGGTTGAGTCATACATATTTTTTTCAGTTCTATACATGTAAAGACTGACATTATTCATATTACAAATAATTATCATATGCTCTTTAATGAATCCCTTAAATTAAAGAAAATCTTCCAGATCTCGGCCCCTACCCCGTCCCCTGTCCCAGTGCTTTTTCCCCCTTCGTGTCACACTGTCCTTTTGTTATGTCTTCTGTTTGATTCTTTACTGGTTACAACTAATGAGTGTTATCACAAAATCTTTCCATATATATTGTTGTGTTTTTTTTTTTATAGATGAAACATTGATGAAACGATTGTTTCCTTGATTGCTTTTCGAGTCAAAGAATTTATCTTTTTATTTGTAATATGTTATATTGGCTTCTTCTTTTTTTTTCCATTTTTTTTTTTTTTTTTTTGGGGGGGGGGGGTTAAATTGTATATGTATTCTATTATCTTTGCTTCTGTTTAATAGCATATACATGTTTGCCTAGTTTAATACTGCAAAATCTCCTACGTGTTTAACCAGGGCCCAGTGGTACCACAAGCATTGCTTATTTTGTGGTCTCTGTCTTCATTTTCATTCTTAGATAATTTCTATTCATTTTTTTTTGTTTCAGAATTTTGCTTTTGCATATGAGTTTCTATCTGATATCCCTTCCATTTTTGTATTTTCCTCTGTTATATTACATTTGAATTATGATTGTATAATTTATATTTTGAAAAATGAAAATGAAATAAAATATATAAATCCGAATCTTAAGCTGAAATCATTTGTGTGATATCCATCGGCGTGTTCCTTGGAGAAAGTCACATATCATTGTGTAGTGACATCTAGCGTGATCTTTGGGAGGGCTGTAATAAACGTCAAATTGAACACAAATAACCATAACATTCTACACATTTCTTGATCCGTCACTTCTGATTAATGCCATCTTTAAACAAATTTTGACCAACTGAGTTCTAATTGGGAACAGTGTGGAGGTAGTGCCTGTCTGGGGGGGGGGGGGGGGGGGGAAAGCATGTTACAAAGGGATATAAGCCATGTTGTGCCAACTGAAACCGAGTTGACCAAAGTCTGTGTTTCGGTGGCTCAGATAATGATTGATGTATGGTCCCACCATTCGTCCCCCATTCACTATCCGATAATGAAAAAAAAAATGTTAATGTCCAAAATAATGAACAAATATTTCCCTCCGAAAATTCGTAAATATCTTACTTTTTGGTGGCAAATTCGAGATTACCAATTCCGATGTCAACTCCGACGCTTTGGTTAGCAATAAGGTGGTGAATCTGTTGCTTGAGCACTTGAATCCCGACATCTGTCACTGATGAGAGAAAAAAATAAAAAGGTTGGCATTCATATCCCCTTATTCCATTCATTTCAGTTTAGTGTGAAAGAGAAAAAGCTTATCTCCTTTTTCACTACATACATAAGATAAGCAAAAAAAAAAAAAAAAAAAAAAAAAAAAAGAACAACAAACAAACAAAAACAAAACAAAACAACAACAACAACAACAACGTTTACTAGGCATGGTCCTCCCAAAAAAACTTGTGTTTGGGGTTGCCCGTTATAAGAAAATAACAAAACACAAACAAGTTAAATACAATACAATATAACGTAGGAGGGGATAGAGTGAAATAAATGGAATGAAAAAATAATGCCATGAAGCAATTGTGTCTCAAAGCTTTTTTTTAACAAGAGTATTTCACAGAGTAAAATTATCAAGAAAATACACTTAACAAAAAAATAACACGTTTCATATGAAAGCAAAATATTCAACAGCCTGCATAATGCGACTTAATAATGTTTCATTTGGAACTTGCTCTAATCTTGAAAGATGTGATAATGACTGAGGGTCCCACTGATAATGTGACCAGGCAAGGCCGAGCTGTTTTGTCCCATAATTATGTTATCGACCACACCTAAGATATTTAGTAGTTCTAAAGAGTGAATTATTAAAGAAAACAGTCTTACAAATACCTGGTAACATAATGGGACTCAAATATCCGAATACCTTAGACGTGCCCTATCATATTCATTGCTTCTGCTTGATAACTTGAAAGGATGTCAATTCTTTCCAAACCTCGCATGAAACTGGAGGTCACCGTAGTCGAAATGAAATAGTCAAAATTAACCAAGAAAAAACCGAAACCGAAAGTAGTCTAAAAACATATGGAGAAAAAAAGGAAAACATATATATTTTTGGCCTTTATGATTTGGAACAAGCAAACAATTAAAAAAAAAACCCAGAGCATAGTGAAAATATATATTTCCCAAAATATATCTGACTATTTGATTATCATCTTTTTTGTAAACTGTAAAGCTAGACCATCGGCCACGAGACCCTCAGTGTTCGGCCTAGTGAATAATAAGAAAGTCGATAGAGGGTCCACAAGACCATCATTTCGGTCGGGTGGGCTGTTAGCCATACTGGTCTTTTATGTCAACTTTCCCAAAAGTTCAATAGACCAGCACTGTCGGTCTTAATTGTGGACAGTCTGTGGGCCGTCGGTCTACTAGCTGGCCGCGGTCAAACGAATTTGCTGTCGGTCTTGACTGCCGGTGGTCTCTTGGGCTGACGTCGGACTCGTGGGTGACATAGCTGTCCACAATATCTCATGTGTGTACATTTTGCATTATAAAAGACGCCTCATTTTCTCCCCTCCCTTTCTTTTTACTTTCACAGGATTTACACTGAAGGAATATATTAAAAAAGCATGTAAGGAAATGACGAATGCACACATGACATTCGAGATAACTGTTTAGGTTAAGGCTTCCCATTCTTGTCCAATAGCATGCATGTATCTCCGCACAGCTTCAAATTAAAATTGAAATAAACAAGCCCGTAACCTAATTGGTAGCGTGTGAATTGATCTAGAGTTGTGAAGTTAAACACGTTGATTCAGTAGGAAATGAACATAGGTAATTAAAAACCTCTTCTGTCATAATCACAACAACAGATTTAAATCCAAAATTGCAAAACTAAATTGAGCTCGTTTCATTCCCCTATTTTCCCTTATCTCAATTTACTTCAGCTTCAAATAATTGTAAATACAAGTTAAAAAATAGAATGAAAATAGTCTAAAAATTTTCAAATTGTGAAAATCGCAAAAAAAAAAAATCGAGGTTTCTATCATTTTGCAGGAAATAGGAAATAAGAAGTTTTCAGGAAAAATAATAGGAAAAAATATTTCATTATAACCCTACTTTGCTGGGCCAATAGAGAGGATATAGACGATGATTCAAAAACTACCAGGGCAACCAAAAGGAACGAAAGACGTAAGCAGTGTTGCACAAACACAATAAATCCGGTGAACATTGGACTCATTCTACATGTATAACAAAAACCTGGCACAATACAGTAATTTTATCAATATTCTTCCATATTCAGATTTTCAGATTTCGAAACACATCTGTTTCCTTCTAACAATAATAACAATAAAAGAAATACCAATTGTCAACAAAACATTCAAATCCAGAAATGATGATATTGTCTGGTACTGAAGCACAATAAATCTAGTCAGTATTAAATATAGATAGAATTGGATACTCAGGGCCCTGATTACATTAGCAAATCATATTGTCTATACAGTAGTTTGCAGTGAGAATATTGGCCTATAGGCGTCACTCATATTTTTCATAAATCACATATCTTTCCGTCGTTATCAAATTAAACTGGACTAATCTATTTCTAGATGAAGTGAGAAGAGTGTAAGTTGTACTGCCCAGAGTAGGGAACATCATTTTATTGTTCACACTGAATTGTTCAAGTTCATTGTCTGCCATGTGTTGAGACCGACCGTTACCGGGCAAGTTCACAACGAGATGAAATTCATTTCAGTAAAAAAAAAAGAGTAAAAATATCTAAACAAAACAGTGCAAATTTGATGAAAATCTGATGAAAAATAAGGAAGTTACGAATTTTTGAGCTTTTGCTTTTTTTCGCAAAATGGATCTGGAACAGTTTGTATGAATATTCAGTGAGTGAGTTGATGATGCCATATCCTCACAATTTTCCTCACATTATCAGATTATGTACACAGAAATGACAAAACTTTTATATTTAGTTTGGCATGCAAAAATGTAAAAGTTGTCCGATTTACTCCTTATATACCTTCAAAATGGCATTTAGGCTTTCATGTATAGACATGATGAACGAGTTTTCCCAGTTTCAGTGAAAAAAAGAAGAAAGTTTTCTGAAAATTTTGAATAGACTACATGGAAAATAGTGAGGGCATATCATCAACTCATTCGTTGAATATTCATATCGACTGTTTAGGAGCTGTTTTGCGAAAAAATAAAACCCCACTCAGTTAAGTATCCGGAATCTGTCAAAGAGATTTTGGGTCTCTTTTTGATTAAAATACACCGTGAATCGTCTGTAAAAATATGAAAGATAAGATTTGGATGAGTTTTGGAACTCATAAATGTAAATAATGAAAGAGTAGTGGGCCTAATAAAGAGTCATGTGGGACACTACATGTTGCAGGTTTGAACTTGATTTACTTACTTGGGTGTTACTCTCCTTGGCAAATGTAGTATAAAATGCAATTAATGCATGACTGCATTTGTAAAATGTAGATTATAATGAATCAAAATGCTAAGGGTTATCCTTTGAGAGTACTCACAAAAGTCGAGACCATTTTGTGAAATTCTCGCCTTGAATCCCGGCTTCTTTTCCCCATGTGCAGACGAGACCAAAAGACACCAAACTCCTAAGAAAAACGCCAAAATGAGAGACACTGAATTTGCTCCGAACATGGCAAACAAGACTTCTGTAACTATATGCACGAAGTATTTAATGAGTAAGTACGCTGAGGTAATAGCAGGAAGGCATAGCTCCGATTTATGTGTGCACAGTTGTGCACTTTTGTCTGAAAGCACCAAATGCAGTTGTTAAATGGTACGAGCTGAACAATCATGAACATGGTAGCATTTTTTTAGGAAGGAAATATAACTCGCTCACTTGGAAATTCAAACCCTACCGTAATGCTCCAAAGCTCCCATTGTCAACCTAGTCTGTGGTGCAGTAGCATAATGTTTGTAGCACAGTGATTCTTGCAAACTGATTTTTAGAGGAAGACATTTTCAGATGAGAAAATGTTTTTCTTAAGAACTACATGCTGTCATAATTATTTCTCACTTGTTCCTGGTTCATGATGAAATAGGGGCTTAATAACTAAGGAAAGACTGATGAGAAGGGGGGGGGGGGGCGAGGAATTGTAAAACAAACATTAATTTGTTTGTCAGTATATGAAAAAGTAGGACTCATCACTCAAATTGGAGCAATGAAAAAGTGGTATTGGCTTAATATGAAATAAAGCGGTAAGATTGATGCGAACCACTGCCAAAAGATCTTAGACGAAGGAAATTAAGGTAAAGCAGGATTAAAAGGAAGATGAAGCAAACTAGAAATATGAAATCCATTTTATTCATGAAGGATTTCGTGCTCTCAAGAATTGTTTTCATTAAAATATATCAAAATAACATAACATTAGTGTAAAAGAACCACTCTTCCTCAGATCCTCTCATCATTATAATGCATCGATCTCTTCACAGAACAATCTGCTTACCCAGCACCGTCGTAGGTGACAATTTCCATCCTGTAGGCTAAATATGACGATGCATGTATTTGGATAATGGGTGCAATAGCCTATACCATTTTTTTTCGATCTAATAGAGATACACATGATTTAGCCTGTCCTAGTCTGCAGGCACAGACCTTGACAACTTTATTCAAATGCATTGCGTCTTGAGAGAAGCCTAGCAAGACTGCCTACTGGCTGTCGTGCAAACTGATTTTTAGAGGAAGACATTTTCAGATGAGAAAATGTTTTTCTTAAGAACTACATGCTGTCATAATTATTTCGCACTTGTTCCTGGTTCATGATGAAATAGGGGCTTAATAACTAAGGAAAGACTGATGAGAAGGTGGGGGGGGGGGCGAGGAATTGTAAAACAGACATTAATTTGTTTGTCGGTATATGAAAAAGTAGGACTCATCACTCAAATTGGAGCAATAGTATACGATCCCCATTAACCTCCTTTAGTCTCCTACCCAAACCGCTATTACGAGTCTCGACAGATCAGGGTTTGTGCCTGCAAACTACGCATGTCCAGTGTATGTGTTAAACAGCTGCATCAGTCGTCAGTCAGTGATAGTGTCACCACCTTCCTTATTTCCAGTTGCTTAGTAGATCTTATTTGAAATCTGGAATGATTTCCTTAGTCAAAATAAAAAAGTAAAAGAAGAATATAAAAGAATAGAAAATGAATAAATGGCCGAATAAATGAATGGGGGGGGGGGGGGGGAGGGGGATAAAGTATATTTAACTCATCATGATTTGGAAATAGCAAGAAATAGGGGAAAACAGATGCATAGTAAAAAAAAAAAAAACCCACAATTATTTATCTTACTTTTTTTTTTTTACTATGTCGGTTTATATAGTGAATCTTCAGAAAAGTTGATCATGGTGATAGACGGCCCACGAGACCTACATGGGTTTGGGTTTGTGGCGGCTGTTGATCTAGTGGGTCTTCCGCACATTCCTTCAACTTTCCTGTCGGTTGGCGCCTTGGGCTGACGTTGGACTCATGGGCTGTACATACTGCATGGTTAGGGTTAAACTGTTTTAGAGGTAAAAATGCCAGAGCTAACAAGTGAAGTGAGTCTGTTACAGCTACAGAAGAAGAAAGCACGAAAAGCATGAGATATTGCATAACCGTCTTTCTCTAAACTTCTAGCTGACTTAAAAAATAGCAACAAACAACGCCCGGGCCGGTTATCTGCACTTAAAACCTTTGTCAGTGTTTACTTCAAATGAATAATCGTTGTCATAAAGTTTTGTCATGTGAGGAGAACGGGTAAAAAAAAACCCCAAACCGTTGTACTCTTTTAGAAAGAAGCAGCTTCCACCACCTGCCTTCACCGCCCCTTCTGGGCCCTTGTCTTTAAGTTGGACAGGGTTGCTGGAATGCAAGAAAGACTGCACCCATAAATTTCTCTCCCATCAAATAAAGGGAACATGTATACCAAACAATTTGAAGGAAAATTCGATAATATGGAAGTGTGTGCGATGTACGCATGGTTGAAAATCATTACGTACATCCTGCTTTAAAGAAACTCAGCTTTAGAACCATATTTAGTTGAGTGTGGAGGATTGGACCGCAAGAATTTATGTAAATTTCGTTGCGGAAGCCATCGCCTCCCCTGTGTAAGCGGTCGTTATGAGGGTATATCTGTAATGTTAATTTAATCGGTGATAAGTTTCATTATTTTTTTTTCTGTTGTGAATACTTTGCCAATGAACGGACATTCCTACTAGTAGCAAACATAGAAAACACCTTGAAAAAAGGCATGAATTGTTTAACACAAAAAAAACTTATAATTGCTGTCTAAACTTGCCAAGTTTCTTGGAATAGTTTTTACAAAAGTTTAGTAGATGATTTATTAGAGCTTTACTTGTATTACTGCTATTTATAAGGCATGCACCTATGTCCTTGTAAGAACAACCTCAGTTTCTTTGTGCCATACTGCCATCTTATTGTAGTTTATGCATGTATAATTGTAATATTTCTCATACTCCGAAAGGGGTCGACAGAAATAAAGTTGAAAGACCCCCCCCCCCCCCCCCTCCACATACTCTTTATCTTTCATATCGTCCAACGCGGCTTGATATACTGGATGTATAAAAACAAGGAAACCCACTTTGAAAAATTCCTATAAATCAAATATGTACTTACTGGTACTAGAATTCATATCATATGAAAGAGTAATACTTTCCAATGGTACCCTTTTTCGTTTTCCAGAGTCATGCATCACCGAACACCACGGTATATATGATATACTGTCTTCAAACATTCGTTGATGCGTGACCGTGAAAAGTAATACTCGTTACCACTGAAAAGCATAATTATGAACTATATGATATTGAATTAAATACTGCTATAGATGCATTATCAATCAACAGCATATTATCACAGTTCTTTTTAAACGCCCGGTATAGCTATTGATTTGGAATATTTAAGAAGAAGGGGTGGGGGGGGGGGGGGGGGGGGGGGGACTTTTACAAGCCAGAACCACGCGTTCATGTTTTTCCAAGAAAGCAAATACTTGTATAAATCTGTGTCAGCCAAGCGGATCGTTGGCAATGTCCTGCCTAAATGAAAAGCATTTCCGCTTAGTGGCCTTTGCATGCATCAATGTAGCGTCTTCATTAGAAAATCAAATTGAAAAAAGTGAAGAAGATACATTTTTCGCATCCTTTCAATATTCCAAGCAGTATACAAGTATATCAATTTCAAATATCTCCATGGTTTAAAAGAAGAGGTTATTACAGTCATCAGTGCGAGATTTTCGTCGGGTGGAAAGTCGAAACTGGGGGTGTTTCATAAAGCTGTTCGTAAAGTTACAAATATTTTTACGAACGACCTGAATATGGCAAGGCAAATGAAATTCTCAATCATTATAAATCGCATCAGCTCAAGGTAAAATATGCCTACGTAGATTAACATACATTTTATTTACAAACATTTTTATTGCGAAGTAAATTTTTGCCACTATTTAAAGTCAGCGCAAATTGGCACCCTTGTATGGGATTTTGAAATAGCGCCCTCTCAGTCCTAAACTACTGATTTTGTTCCCCTTTTGCTCCCAGCATGCTCTATTCTGATCAATGAGAGCTTTATTTTTTGAGTAACATTCGTTAAAGGAAAGGAAATTCACGAGAAGCCACAAAGGATATAATGTTTCTAAGAGTATCTGGTTTTGAGTAGCCGTAAGTTGGCGCTGTTGTAAATACATCATAATAAGGGTCAGTTCGCTGTTGCTTTAAATGAGATTATTAGAAATGCAGTCACACTTTGTTAAAAGTCTGGACAAACTTCTGACATCCCATTTGGCACTTCATATTCAACTCGTTCGTAAAGCCATGCCTAACTTTACGAACAGCTTTAAGAAACAACCCCCCGATTCATGATCCCCCTCCCGCTGAAAGCCAAGCCACATCATTAAAGTCTGCATCTTACCACAATTTTACCTCATACGTTTTTAAGCTGGCATTGTTACCTCTGACATTTTCACCTGACACACCTCATTTCAAACATTTATGCATATCACAAGCGTAAAATTGAAATATCCTTTGAAAAATGATTTAGGAAAATGAAGTCTGCACACTTACACTGATTTTTTCCGATATTCCAGATGAAATATCCACTCCAGTAAGAACAGCAGCCTAGCTCTCCTCATAACTTCTGAATGACTTTGAAATATATACAAAAGAACCTGTAACCTGACTGGCTCGTGTATGAATTAGTCTAGCTTCGTACTTGCTCACCCATTAATCTTTCTCATGTATGGTTATATTGTAGTGTTTGAAGTTTTACATGTTGATTCAGTAAGAAATGAACACAAAAGCCTTTTCTGTCGTCATCATAATAGGATATAATTAGTTTCCATGACTATTAATATTTAGTACAAAATCTCAATTTTTAAATAGCTATACCCGTATTGTGTACATTCTAAATGGGCATCGCGCGAAGATATTTGATTCAAATTCTGACTAAAACAGAAATGATTTACTACATTTTATGGATATATAAAGTGTCTTTTAAATATAGCTGATGTGAGAGTGGTTGAAGTTGTGGGCCCACAGTTCACTTAAAGTTTGGAGTCTGCTCACTTGATCGAAGGACCACGAGACCGAAGGCCCACGACTACAAACCTAACCGAATTCAAATAAGATTCCCCCTTCAGATTTGATTTCCTTTCTCTGCATGCCTCCATGTAGATTTCCGTGAATGTCCCAACCCCTGATCAGGCTCCCACTGCCTTCACTCAGTTGGGCTTGAATCGAAAGACTGAATATGTTTTTGGATTTCTGTTAATCGTGGAACCTCGGTCCTAATGATATTGCCTGTTTTGATGTCTGGATGTTTTGTTCGGGAACTTGACTGTGTGAAATGTTATGTATATAAACCTGTGGAACTGACAAAAGTGTCAAGAGTTCAGAGGCACAAAGGTACGTTATTCATCATTACTTTGAATTTTCATTTGGTTTTCCCTTGGTATGGTAATCGCTGATGGATAAATAAGAATATTTCCACATTTGCTCTGGATGTCTGATTTAGATAATGATAAAAATATTGACTGTTACTTTGGGGCTCTAGGACGTATACTACCTCAGATAATATACATACACTGCCTGCCTAGAGGTTAAATATAACATTTTTTTCCCCGACGGAGTTATATTTTACCCAAGGGATTAATCATTTTCCCCGAAACGCGCAGCGCTGAGGGAAAATATTGTCCCGAGGGAGAAATATAGCATCGGAGGGAAGATGAAATGTTATTTATTAAAAAGATAGACCAGGCAATATCTGTCATATTATAATAGTCTATATAGATTCGCCATCAGAGTATTGCACTGACTGCATTAACTCGCACTGCTTGTTGCAGCTCCGCTGTAAAATAACATGCCTACGTAATAATAAAAAAAATACAGCTAGCGCACGCAGAATTCAAACTACGCGTAGACACACCTGACTAGGCAGCTTATACGCAGTGAGTGACGTCACCTCGGTCAATATAACGGCGTTATATTGACCGAGGTGACGTCAAAACCAAAATATAACAATTGCGATCCTCGCAGCTCTAGTCACGTGATGGTATTTTGACCAATCACTGATCCGAATCTATATAGCCTATGTAATATTACCATATAGCTCGAGTCGAAGACGAGGGCCATATGGTACTACTTTAAACCAATTGTCGTATAGTCCTCAACATGCTCAAGGACAGTCAATATTATTCATATATCTATAATGGAATGTAATCACAGACTTTGCAATTTATTCCTATCATGCATCAAAAATTGGGAATTCGTTTCCTATTGATATAACCTAAATTTAATTTTATAAAACTTTTAAGTGCCATCCTAAACAATTTTTAATGACACTGGCCATTGTTGACTCTCATTCAATGTATCCATATATTTTATTATTAGCTATTTTTCTTTTCTCTTTTCTCCCTTGCTATTCATCCTCTTTCACCTCGAATATCATGTTATGTTTCGGGGTTTTTTATGGGTAAAAAGCACCATTCATTATTTATTCCAATGTTATTCGAAAATGTGTTATCCGCCTTTTATACTGGGAAGCTGTCTCGACAAGGCCCCTTTTTTCAGTTTACAATTTTATAGTTCCTTTACTATTTCATATTTATGTGTATGTTATTTTTAACGTTCCATTTCAAAATTGTGGTGGAAAAGTGTTTTAAAAGACTAAAAATGAATTGAATAAAGTGAACCGAACTGAACTTATCAAAATCCCAACACATAAAGAATAATGAGTATCTTGCTACTAATCAAGTGGAATTTCAGAAATGTGACGAAAACGTTCGGGAATACCAATATGACACACAGTGTATATTTCAAACACAAAATAAGGAACTACAGACATAATTTTTTTGTGTATTTTTTTTTATTGTAACCACAACAACGCATGCTACATCTATCATAAGCCTGCAATAAAAAAAAAAAAAAAAAACCCTCACTATTCTAATTTAACTTCCCTAATTTTTGTAAGACAATGACATTCATTGCATCTTTTATACCCTTTTACGCTGGGGACATTTTCACCGGGTGCACCAGGTTAAAATCTCATGATAAAACACAGGTGAAAACACCCCACGAATCGTCGCGGAGTGTAAACGCCGATGAACTAACGGTGATTCATGCCCAGTGTGAAAGGTGGTCGCGAAAAACCGACTGAATGTCAAAGGTCACGTTTTGTTTAACTTAATAAGAAAACACTATACATCATTCTGAATTAGTAATTCCCAAAAATATAGCAGGATGTATAATACAGAAAGACGAACCCCATTATAAACACATCAAAAAGGTTCTTCAATTCAAGTTTGACAGACGATATCTTTCTAGTTACTGATCTATGGAAAAATAAAAAAGAAACCGGTATCAGCAAAAAAGCTTGACTTTATACCACGATGTGTCATTTGCCATGATTATGTAATCATGGACCCGGCAGTTCTGAGTATAGGGCAAAGTCAAAGTCCCAGTTTCTTCTGAAGATGCAATGTGATTTGAATGTGCCGAGGTGGCAGTGCGTAATTATTTGGATGAATGCCAGTGGTGTAATATTATTTTCTTTTATGATGTTCAGGTTGTCATTTGATGAAGTACAGCCCTTTTGTTTGGAAGAAGGAATTTGCCCTGCAGTTAATGAGTTGCTTATCGAATATATATATATATATATATATATATATATATATATATATATATATATATAAGAAGGAACGACAGAGTAAAGGAAGTAATGCATTTTACTCCAATGAAGATGTTATTCTTATAAATACCAAATTTCCGACGCAAGTTCTTCTCCAGGGTTACACGGATAATGGCATAAACAAGAGATAAATCAATCTCTGTTGACAAGGTGGTAGTCACGGTAAGGCGCAAAATTTCCAAAATGGTAGGACAGCTCTGGGGAAACTTTTATTCATGCTACGCTATTATTCTCTCGATTGATCTCATGTATATATATATATGTTTATTTATTTTATTATTTTATTAAAGCAAATTGACAACAGGTGCACCCACAAGTGATGGTTTGTTTGGGATAAGTACGATATCAAATTTGCATTCGAATTTCTAGAAAATGGAAATATTAAAGACGGCCCGAGGAGTGGGCATTAAAAAAAGACAACCCTGCAAGAAGATCTGTATATCACACTGTCTGCATTAAGAAATCGAAGACTATCTGCAAAAAATCTCCGAGACAGATTTGCAAGGCGATTTGGCAGAAAATTACTGATCAGATAATGAGGAACAGGCTCCATGCAACCAACTTCAGGCTTGTAAAGCTATAAGAAGTCCGGCAAAGACATCCTTTCGCCGTAATGCCCGCATGCGCTGGTGTCTTAAACATTGTAACCAGCAGACGTGACATTCTGTTCCCTTTACCATGTTTACTGATGACTCAAGATTCTATTTCAGGAAGCTGGACATGCAGCAGGATCAAGGACTGACAAAGTCCTAGCGAGCGATTTGCAGATTGTTATGGACTCTCAAACATCACTGCATCGGCGTGATTCAAACTCAATCAATCTCCAAACAATTGGGAATTAACTATTGGAAACAAGGAATTTCGCAACATCTCAATTTTTACCTTGCTGCGTATTCAGAAGGACTGAGCATAGCAAATGACACATGACCGTAAAAAGGATAATAAAACTTTCGAGTGAAGAATGCATTCACAAAAGACGAAGCAACAACAGATAATCATATTATCCCTAAACTTGAATTTCAGAAAATTTTGAGTGATTCATATATCAAAGAACATTCGAAGGTATGTACAAGAAGACTGTAATTGTGATTACACAAATTCAAACTGTTGTTAAAAGAAGAAGCTTCCCCTTCTATATATCAGAAATGACATGTATTGAAAAAGCATAATCTCTAATCTGTTTGCTAAAATTTCCTTCTCCACCTTTAAAAAGTTTAAGTTCTGATAAAGGTAACAAATAAATTGACAACTTTTTAGTTATTGTATGCAGAAGAACATAAAAAAGGCAATGTTTCATTACATTAATCTGTTTATTACTATGCTGCAGAAATAGAAATTAATACATGTACATTTGAGTCCGTTAATTACATAAACTGAGAGTAAAATGATGAAAATACCTAGAAGTTCTCTTGACAGGTTTGCGGAACAAGACCGCATCTGAGAGTTATTTTGCTCTTTATGTCGCCTGTTTCCTCTGGTCCTTACTTGAAATAGAGTCTAAAGACACACACTACTTCGTAATTAGAAATTCTATTCTTGGTTCGTGCTACATTCTAATGACATGAATGAGAAATGTGATTCTACTGGACGCATTCGAAGCTCATTGCTGCTGCAACAAGCCAAAGATAATGCCTGTCTAATAGCATTATTGCATTTCAGGGGAATCGGAAGGTGGCGCATATATCATGTGTATATCAGGTTCGTCCCGATCTTCAAAAAACCCTGTAAAACGAGACAAGAAAGAGAAAAAGAATAATTATGATCAAGTAGACCATGTAGATCGTACACTTAAAAGTTATAAATATCTGTTCATGGCGATATATTCTTTTTTCTTACTTATTTTTTTCAAAACCATATTTCAAGTGAAATGGATGAATTGTGCATAAATCTGTCTCTAAAGACGTTTATAATAACATAAGAAATCTCCCCTCTTAATCCTAGTATTCACGGGGCACGCAAAAAATTTGTGAATGATGCGAATGTCGAAAAAATGGCAGTCCAACATTCGCCTTTCAGACGCCAAAACTTCGCAAAACTTCGCAGGCGTCGTTTTTCATTCGGCGGGAGTTTTAAAAAGCTTGACATTTCTTGCGAACGTTTCTCAGAGCATGATCTGTTCGCAAATTGATTACAAAAATGTCTAAAAAGCTTCGTCATATACGCGCGAAATTCTCAAGACGTGCATGATGTTCGCAAAATCTTCGTGGAACCGTAGACGGAATCCGACACAAACGTCTCGCGCATTTGTTGCAGAATTAGCGAAGCTTGTCCCATTATTTCCCGACCTTTTCAAGAACTGTTCGCGTACTACCGTTAATTCGCCTACCCTTCGTTTGCAGCATGTTTGGCGGCTTTAAACATAGCCCTGCAGCAACAGGTAGCAGAGCTTCTTCTTCTTCGATATCAAAAGCTAACTTTTGCCCTTGCTTGTTCATCTTCTGCCACTGACTTCTTGGCAATGCATTTCAAGGCAAAATGTACTGCCCACTTGTCATTCGGCGATTGCTGGTCGTAAGATATTCTTTCGAAGAATATACGAATGTCGCAAAAAGTTCGGACGAATGTTGACAGACATTTGTCCAACATTCGTCTTGTTCGCATTTCAGTCGCGTGTTATTCGTGTATGTCGACTAAGTTCGGCAACGCTACACACGACATTCGCACATAAGTTGTACAAATTTCGCATGAACTGCGCAAGAATGGTTTATGTCTCCATTGTCACGAGACGTTCAGATAAAAACTTCTCTGAATGTAGGACTTTGCCATTTTTTCGACATTCTCATCCTTCCCGAAAAAATGGTAAAGTCCAACATTCGGATAAGCTTTTCTCTGAACGTCTCGCGACCATGGAGCCGTAAACCATTTACGTACACAACGTATGTGCGAATGTCGTGTGTAGCGTTGCCGAACTTTGGCCAGTCGCGACTGAAATGCGAACAAGACGAATGTTGGACAAATGTCGGGCAACATTTGTCCGGACTTTTCTGGACATTCGTACATATGTCGCCATCTCTATATAAGAGGAAGTAGGATTTTCATTCTGCATGAGAAAATGACCCGGAGATGCGACTAAGATCCACAGACTACTGTTCGAGCTAAGAACGGTATCAGAATGTACGGCCTACACGGCCGCCAGCACAATCATGCTTGCGCTGCATACAAGTTGTGGTACCATGTGCACTTGATCGAAACAGTAAATAAAGTTACATTCAGTCATTCACATGTACGGTACACTTACGTACTGCACTATACTGGGTTGGGTCATGACAATTAGAGTATAAGCCTCTCTACTGACTCGGTCACTGGGCATGACTCGAGCCACTGGGCAGACTCGAGTCAGCTGGCACAAGTCAAAGTCGAGTCAATTCATTTACTGTGGAGTCTCGAGTTAAGTCATTTAGGCTCGCGACTCAAGTCAAGTCCAGTCATTTTGCCCTCCCGACTCGTTTAGTCAAGTCATGGAGAAATGCGAATCGAGTTGACTCAAGTCAGAGTTATTGACTTGACTTGTTGCAACACTGCATAACCATGGACCCTACTAGGGTAGGGTCCATGGTATAAGTAAGGACAAAAACGGTCTAAATTTTGCTCTCCGTTGGAAGTCTGTTCAAGCTAATACGGCAATTTGCAACAGCCGCTGATGTAAAAGAATTGAAATTGCAAAGGGTAGTAAAGTGTAACTTCGGTCCTTCTTGGAAAAAAAGTTCAATGTTCACGACAATAATGGTTCCAAGGCCTTGTAAAAGTCCAAGGGGGAACTTTTCAAGACAGAGGCCTGGATGAGAAAACATGAAAAACAAACAAGCGGTGTGTGCCGTGGCTCCATACACTTCTAAAATTTACTGATTTTTTTCAGGGCCGTTTTAAAGATGTGTAGAGTGAAGGGATACGAGCCTGCCTTTTAAAAACATTCTGTGGACGACTATTTCCTTACCTCTCCTAAAGAGAAGACAAACTCCTTGAAGCTGAAGCTAAAACCAAAAAATTCTTGTGAGGGGATACCTAAAGCAAGATATAAATGAAATAAACGAAACTAGTTATGACATTTTGCTTGGAATTTTACTGGCTACTGGGAAAAAGATTAAGATAAGAATCACAAATTGATTTCATATTTCCAGGTCCCCGAAAAGGGGGAGGGGAGGGGAGGTTGGCACTTAAGTGATTAAAAGAGTAAGAGAGAGAGAGAGAGAGAGAGAGAGAACGAGAAAGAAAGAAAGAGAGAGGGGGATGAGGTCGAGAAGAAGGGAAAGAGAGAGAGAAGGAAAAAAAATCAAGAGGGATCAGCACTTCGGATTTGTTATCGCAGAATCAAGTGAAATGGCAGAAGCTGAAAAAATGAGAGAAAGAGAGAGGGAGAGGGAGAGAGAGAGAGAGAGATAGAAGGGGAGAGAGAGAAAGAGTGAGAGAGAGAGAGAGTGAGAGGAGAGCGAGAGGCGGGAGGGGGAAAATGGGCCTGTCTTTCGGATTCGTTAGAACTCGCTGATTAGCAAATTGACTTATTGATCGCTTCGTCAACGCAGAATCACCCAACTTTTAGACATAGTGAAGTGCTACGTGATGAAGTCATTTCAAGGCACTGCGCATGCGTGACGTCATCTCCCTTCACTATTCAAACCGAGAATACGTCCACTTCAATTTTCCCGTCGTCCACTGGCATAGCCAGGAATTTTCAACAGGGGGGGGGGGGGGGGCAAGGCGAGGGAGCGAAGCGAACGAACGGGGGGAGAGGTATCCCCCTCCCACGGTGGGGAGATTTTTGAAAATTCGTGCATGAAAATGGCATTTCTGCACACTAAAATTCAGTATTAGGGGTAACTTAAAATATCATGAGAAGTGGCATATAGGAGGCAAGGCGAGGGAGCCAAGTGACCGAACGGTGGGAGGGTATGGGGGGGGGGTATCCCCCTCCCACGGTAGGGAGATTTTTGAAAATTCTTCCTTGAAAATGGCATTTTCTGCACACTAAAATTCAGTATTAGGGGTAATATTATTATTAGAAGTGACATATGGGGGGCGGGGGGGGGGGGCGCCAAGGCGAGGGAGCGAATCGACTAAGCGGGGGAGGGTGTTGGAGGGGGTATCCCCCTCCCACTGTAAGGAGATGATGAAAATGGCATTTCCTGCACACTGAAATTCAGTATTACGGGTAACTTATAAGAGAAGTGGCATATTTAAGTTTTACGTTTTACCTACATTTCGCTGGGATGGTGTAGGGTAAGTTATGTGAAATGGACTCGATGAAAGTTTTTTGATTTTTTAAAAATTATTATTTTCATTATTTTTAATTATTAAGTTTTTGCTCGCCAATCAAGGAGGGGGGGGGGGAGGCATGGCTCTCTTGTACCACACCCTTGGCTACGCCAGTGCCGTCGTCCTAAATACGGCGTTCACTAAAACCCACACATTTGCGCGGCGCTCATGATGTCATCATGTTCACTGCCTATCGTCGACCAATCTGAAGTCAATGATGTTAAGATGACCACGGTGGCATGCATGACAGAACGGCATGAACGCCGTTCTCATCCACTCAGTCTAAAAGTTCCTTCTGTGATATAGTCGGTAATGATGAAACTAATATTTTCGATAGAGTTTTTTTAGGCACCTTGAGAGAGTAATCCCGTTTTAATATTTAAAAGAAAGAAATATTTTGTATTCAGCTAAATAAAATCACATATGACTTTGTCTACAAATAATTCTGGCATTTTTGGTGATTTAACAAAACGATGTAAGAGAAACACTTACTGTCAAAGAGTTGAATAGTTGTAAATACAATTTTTTTCTATAACATCACTGGCATAATGGTGGGGGTTGCCCCCCCCCCCCCCCGAAAAAATGATGACCAAGACTTTTTTCAATTACTGTTCTTCAACATTGCCATTGCATCGAATTTGTTGAATATCTAGCCGATTGGACTTTTTAAATCGTTATTCATTATCTTATTTGTTTTCGTTGAGGACCTTTCTCCCTTTTTTGGTTGTCAGCAGCTAGATTCCTCATAATTCTTTTTTAAGTGAAGAGCGGAACCCCCAACCCCCCAAAAGTTGGCTCGTTATGCCACTGATACACATGATAAAGTGGTCATGCAAATCAACAGTATGACATCAGATGCGGCGTGCTTTACTTACTCTTAAGATAGGGGACCAAGTCGAGATTGAACGCTGAGTTGAGTTCTAGCTGGAGAGCACCCGTCTGAATGACAAAATGTATAACAAAGAGGAAATAGGGAGAAAAGGTATTTTTAAAAACAAAATCACACTTTCAAATAACTATCCATTTAACCAAGTTTTCCTTTATTTAATCTAAAAAACAAAACAAAGGTAGATGTCGATAATTTTGAAATGACATTTTTTGTCTTATCAACTATCCCATAAAGGGAAAACATGGAATAACATCTAACTCAAAACACAAAATACCGAATTGAAGACTAAATAAAGAATGAACATCATTAAGAATAGGAAGTAAAGTTAACTTACCGAAACTGGTCCCACTGCAGAGTGTACTACTGACATACGAGTGCTGTTAACAAAAATATTTGAATTCTCAATCATACCATCCGTCATGCGCGTACCGGGAAGGGGGGGGGGGGGATCTAGGAGTATGGAGGTAGAACCTCTGTGTCCAAACATTAAAGTGGCTCATCTTGACATTAATGAACGGGGGGGGGGGGGGTCCATTTCAGAGAGGGAGGCAGTATGTACCTATAGACACCACATCGTAACGTAGACATAGTGCTAGTATGTAGCGTTTACTCTTTTTTGTTTGTTTTTTTTTCAAGCTGGGATATACATGTAGGTTCGGGTACACTGGATTCCTCCAAGTGCCCAGTATCCTATTTTCAATCAACCCAGAAACAATCGCACTACACAAAGGCAATACCTTGTTTTTCCACTGATGTTTAACAGAAATTATGACCTTATAATTAAATGCAATATGAAGACATTCAAAACTGCTATAAGTTAGCCTAAACAATGTGTGATATGTTTGTTCCATAAAAAATTGGATGAGAATGTAGATAACAAAAATCTACGAAAGAAACGAAACAATGTCTAAAAAAACCTTGTACAAACCATAAGAAAAGTAGAGAGCTCTGAAATAACATGAATGCTCACTGAGGATTGGTAATTGCTTTTTTGAGAACGAGCCACCTGTCAAATTTTACCTAAAAGATGGAACGTTCCATTTGATCGTGTTGTCGGTAAGCGGGTTCACTGATATCTTGGCTGTTATTTCCTGCAAAAGACAACAAATTAAGGTCACCATCATATAGTACAAAATGATACTTTTAAGTGCTAAAAATTTCGCTCATTACATATTTTTGAAGTTTTGTTCAAAAGTAGAATATATTTTCAAATCATTTTCTCAATTTTTCTTTATCTCTAATTGCAAATATCTCAATTTAACCAAGAAAAGATGTATTGGTTTTGGATCGTTTTTTGCGTTCCAAAGGAGGTGCCGTGGTCCGGTAGTTTGAGGCGCTTGACTGGATACGCGAGGATCAACCTCGATCCCCGGCACGGCACCTATGCACTGGAGCAAGGCGTTTAAGGACGTTCAACAGTTATGTTTCTGCGCATCCCTACCGCGCAGGTTAAAACGTCACGCGCACAGCTGATGGATCAGCTGTGCGCGTCAGCTGATTGTTCACGGTGCATCACAGCGCAGATGCAACACCGAGCCTGCCGAGCTGGCCGGCCTGGAGCGCAGCAGCTAGCTCTCGCTGGTTTTGGTTTGCAAAGTTGACTAGATTTACATTCGTCATGATATATGGTAAACATTTATTGTAAAGCCTGTCTAAAGCTTTAGTAAAGATTCACAGGGCTCTCACTTCACTTTTTTCCTTGGTTGCCAGCCAGGCAACCAGTACAATTGGTTAGGTTGCCTAATGGCAAATTAGGTGGTCACAGTGATTATGTTCAAATAGCAATAGCATTGTGTAATGAAATGTAATGTGAATCGGCGAATATTGCTCGCGATTCGCAATTCGTGTGCTTTCTTTAGTGGGAAAACCCCTCTTTGGGGGCTCCTACTCTCAGAAAACTGAATACTGCATACCTGAGGGGAAATTTTTACCTATTTCTGCAGGCATTATTCCTGTGTTTAATTGAGAAGTGCAATGAAAAGTGTTTATATCATCTCAGGAAAACCTGGACCGGACGTCTGCACTATAAGGAGATATTCCTTAAACCTGTTAGTAATGAACAAACACTAGTACTTGCCTACTTGGGTAACATTACTAATCTTGTTGCTCTGTCGTGAAAGCCTTGGGCAAGCTTTCCGGTTATCAACAACAACCAATGATTGAAAGGTATGCATAAAATTTGAATATGTTAGTAAACAGGTCTATTAACTACAAAAATATCTTGGAATCAAGTTTGCGTACACTACCTCAGCTATAGGGCCTATTTGTTGCTATGTCAGTCAAGCCTATGACAAGCATTCAGGGTGTCAAGCCGATGCTTTTAAAAAGTATATATAAAATTTGAATATGCATGTGTGAAATTAGTTCCCATGACTGACAGCTTACCTCAGCACCACGTAATGTCATCATTGACTAGCAAATGATTAGTAAAAAGACTAATGAAAGACTAATGTAAGACTAACTGATTTCAGTGTAGGACTATTTACGGACCAATTCTTTCTCATGCAATACTAATTATTTCAAATAAGACACAATTTGATTGACTAATTAATATAAGTCAGTTTAAAAACAAATGACTAATCATTTCTTAGTCAAATAAGACATAGCGAATGACTAATCGTTTAGTCCACTGGCGTAAATCCCGGGGGGGGGGGGATGGGGGGATATATCCCCCCCACTTTTTGGAGAGGGGGGGATGGCGTGTACAAATATCCCCCCCCCCCACTTTTTAAGAAAGAAAATATATTTTAATTAATCCGTTAGTAAAATCTTTGAATATCTGTCATAACAACCATCATATTTAAGAATTTCTACTTGAAAATGCGATTGAAAACAAAAAAGTGGTTATTTTTGGCTCGGTCGCTTCGCTCGCTCGCAAAATAAATATTAAATTGTGTCTAGGGGGGTCTTTGGTGGGTCAGTGAGGGTGTGTGCTTATACTTAAGTGTGAGATCGACAGAAAAAAAAATCGTAAAAAAAGTCAATCATCCCCCCCCCCCCCCCCACTCCTCAGAGTGGATTTACGCCGGTGGTTTAGTCATTTGACCAACTTTCGTTTTCAGTGTAGATTCTCAGCCTTTTGCATGTTTTTGGCGCGTTTTGTGGTTTTCAAGCCGATTCGCAACTATTAGGGCGACGATAGTTTAAAAACAAGCACATGGACCCCACTTTTTCAATGTTTCAATCTCTTCAGTATACTTTCTTGTACAATTCTAGAGAAAAAGACGAATATGACATGGGTTTTGAATGTCTGGGGCCATAAAATTGAATTGGCCGTATTTTGGATAAGATTCTCAACATTTTGCATGTTTTTGGCGCGTTTTTGTGGTTTTCAAGCCGATTCGCAACTATTAGGGCGACGATATTTCAAAAACAAGCACATGGACCCCACTTTTTAATGTTTTAATCTCTTCAGTATACTTTCCTCTACAATTCTAGAGGGAAAGATGAATATGACATGGGTTTTGAATGTTTGGGGCCATAAAATTGAATCGACCGTATTTTGGATTAGATTCTCAGCCTTTTGCATGACGTCCTCAGCCTTTTGCATGTTTTTGGCGCGTTTTTGTGGTTTTCAAGCCAATTCGCAAATATTGGGGCGACGATATTTCAAAAACAAGCACATGGACCCCACTTTTTAAATGTTTTAATCTCTTCAGTATACTTTCCTCTACAATTCTAGAGAGAAAGACGAATATGACATGGGTTTTGAATATTTGGGACCATATATTTGAGTCATCCGTATTTTGGATTAGATCCTCTGCCTTTTGCATGTTTTGGCGCGTTTTTGTGGTTTTCAAGCCAATTCGCAAATATCAGGGGGACGATAGTTCAAAAACAAGCACATGGACCCCACTTTTTTAATGTTTTAATCTCTTCAGTATACTTTCCTCTACCATTCTAGAGAGAAAGACGAATATGACATGGGTTTCGAATGTTTGGGACCATAAAGTTGAATCGGTCGTATTTTGGATTAGATTCTCAGTATTTTTGGCGCGTTTTTGTGGTTTTCAAGCCGATTCGCAGCCATTAGGGCGCCGACAGCTTGAAAACGAGCACATGAACCCCCCTTTTTTAATGTGTTTACCCCTTCAGTAGGCATTCCTCTACAACTTTGCAAATTTTCATGAAAATGACATGGATTTTGAATAAAGTGCAGCTTAAATTGTCCTTTTTATTTTTCGTATAGATTCCAAGCCTCTAAGATTATGTTTTTTGTCCTTTTTGGCATCATTTTCGTCACATGAGGGCGCTGCTAGTTTAAAGAGAAGTACAGATGGCCCAGTTTAAAAAGTCTTTCCACCTTTGTCATACATTTCGCTACAAATCTGGAAGATTTGATGAAGTTTAATAGGGTTTTGACAGAGAAAAAGGGATTTATACTCGTTTGTCGAAATCGTGAGGTCTAATAGAGGCCTAAATCTCTTGATTGCGTCATTTTATCTGCCATCCAATTATGGCAACTTCAAAGTCCCGTAGAAAAAAAATAAGCACATGAACCTATATTATTTTTTGCATTTTTGGCCTACATAGGTACCAAAGTAACTCTATGCAAAATTTGGAGAAAATGACATGGATTTGATTTTAACTGTGGAACGTCCTTAATATGTATCTACGTTGCTCTTTTATCGTACATCAAATGTACGTGCTATAATGCATACTGATACCAACGTGTGCATGTGTTTTAAAAAAAGGACAGAAGATTATGAATATACGGAAGCTTAAAAGTGCCCCCATAAGCGGAGATAATTTAGGACGTGAAGACGAGAACACGAGACGAGAAGACGAGAAAAACAGTCAAGAAGACAAGAAGACGAGGCAAAGAAGACAAAAAGGCAAGATCCTGTATCTCGTCAAGTCGACTTCCGAAGAACAAGATGACAAGAAGACAAGATCCCAGAACTCATCAAGTCGACTTCGTCAGGACGAGAAGACGAGAAGACAAGATCCTGGATCTCGGCAAGTCGACTTTCGTAGGACAAGATGACAAGAAGACAAGATCCCGGAACTCGTCAAGTCGACTTCTGTAGGACGAGAAGACAAAGAGACAAGATCCTGGATCTCGGCAAGTCGACTTCTTCAGGACGAGAAGACAAGAAGACAAGATCCCGGAACTCGTCAAGTTGACTTCTGTAGGACGAGAAGACAAGAAGACAAGATCCTGGATCTCACCAAGTCGAATTCTGAAGGACGAGAAGACAAGAAGACAAAATCCTGGATCTCGTCAAGTTGTCTTCTTCGGGACAAGAAGACGAGAAGACAAGATCCTGGATTTCGTCAAGTCGACTTCTTCAGGACGAGAAGACAAGAAGACACAATCCTGGATCTCGTCAAGTCGACTTGATGTGGATGGGAAGACAAGAAGACAAAATCCTAGATCTCGTCATGAAGACTTTGTTAGGATGAGAAGACAAGAAGACAATATCGTGAGTCGTGTCATGACGAGAATACAAAATCTTTGATCTTATCAAGTCATCTTCTTGAGTACGAGAAGACAAGAAGATTAGATCCTGTATCTTGTCAAGCTGACTTGATGAGGTTGAGGGGATGAGATGACAAGAAGAGGAAATCGTGATCTCGTCAAGTCGACTTCGTACGACTTAGGTCTAGATCATCTGACTTGTAACAAGTGATCACTTTTAAGCTTTCGTACCTAGTTATTCACTGCAAGGGTCTAACAAGTATTATGATCAGTGGCGGCACCAGGATTGTTAAAGTGGGGGGGGGGGGGGGGGCAAATGGAGGGCAAAAGAAAATGTTGGGGGGCAAGGGCAGTCAATTTTTTTTTGCGTGTATGGAAAAATCGAGCGTGAAACGCGAGTTTTAGTCGCCGGCGTAAATCCAGTTTGAGGAGGATAATTGATTTTTTTTTACTTTTTTTTTTCCTCTTACACACATTTTAATATCAATTTTGCGAGCGAGCGAAGCGAGCGAAACCCCCCCTTTTTTTTTGGTTTTTAATCCCATTTTCGAATAAATATTCTGACATATGACGAGCGAGTGAAGCGAGCGAGCCAAAAATGGCTACTTTCCCTGTTTTTAATCGCATTTTAGAAAATAAATTTAAAAATATGACGAGCGAGCGAAGCGAGCAAGCCAAAAATAACCACTTTTTTGGTTTTCAATCGAAGTTTTGAAGAGCGGAAAATGGTATTTTAGAGTACTTCACAGCTTGAATATGATGCTTATGACAACATCTACTTATTTACAAATTACTGTATAATTTTTCTTTTCAGTCCTCAAAATTTCTGGGGGGGGGGGCAACTGGGGGGGCAAAGCTTCTGAGTGGGGGGGGGGGGGGCAAATGCCCCCCATGCCCCCCCCCCCTTGGTGCCGCCACTGATTATGATGACCGAATCTGCGGTTGAGAAGGAGAGCGACTCTCCTTCGCCTTCGTCGACGGAGCTGACAAGATCCGGGATCTTGTCTTCCTGTCAACTCGTCCTCACCAAGTCGGCTTGACAATATTAAGGATCTTGTCTTCTTGTCTTCACGTCCTGACGAAGTCTACTTGGCGAGATCCAGGATTTTGTCTTCTTGTCTTCTCGTCCTGAAGAAGTCGACTTGACGAAATACATGATCTTGTCTTCTCGTCTTCTTGTCCCGAAGAAGGCGACTGGACGAGATCCAGGATTTTGTCTTCTTGTCATCTCATCCACATCAAGTCGACTTGACAAGACTTGTAATCTTGTCTTCTTGTCTTCTCGTCATTCAGAAGTCAACTTGATGAGATCCAGGATCCTGTCTTCTTGTCTTCTCGTCCTACAGAACTCTACTTGACGAGATCCAGGATTTTGTCTTCTTGTCTTCTCGTCCTGAAGAAGTCGACTTGATGAAGTCCAGGATCTTGTCTTCTCGTCTTTTCGTCCTGAAGAAGGCTACTTGATGAGATCCATGATTCTGTCTTCTTGTCTTTTCGTCCTACAGAAGTCGACTTGACGAGTTCCGGGATGTTTTCTTCTTGTCATCTTGTCCTGCGGAAGTCAACTTGCCGAGATCCAGATCCCGTCTTCTTGTCTTCTTTGCCTCGTCTTCTTGTCTTCTTGACTCTTTTTCTCGTCTTCACGTCCTAAATCATCTCGGTTTCTGGGGGCACTTTTAAGCTTCCGTAGTCAAGATAACGAAGTCAAGATAACGAGTTGTTGTATCAAGAAGCCGGGTTGTGTGGAACTCGAAAAGTAGACTTGTTGCGGACAAAAGGACAGGATGACGAGTTGTTGGAACTCGGCAGATCGACTTGTTTGGGACGAGAAGACAAGATGACGATTCGTTGGAACTCGGCAAGTCGACTTGCTTGGGACAAGAAGACAAGAAACCGAGTTGTTGAAACTCGGAAAATCGACTTGTTTGGGACAAGAAGACAAGATGACGAGTTGTTGGAAATCGGCAAGCCGACTTGTTTGGGACAAGAAGACAAGATGACGAGTTGTTGGAACTCGGCAAATCTATTTGTTCGGGACAAAAAGTCAAGATAATGAAGTCAAGATAACGAGTTGTTGTATCAACAGCTCGTCTTCTTGTCTTCTTGTCCCAAACAAGTCGATTTTTTCAACAACTCGGCTTCTTTTCTTCTGTCCCAAACAAGTCGATTTGCCTAGTTTCAACAACTCGGCTTCTTTTCTTCTTGTCCCAAACAAGTCGACTTGCCGAGTTCCAACAACTCGTCTTCTCGGTATTTAATTTGTCTTCTCGTCTCCTTATCTCGTCATCTGGTTGGCACTTATAAGCTTCTCTTGTCTTCTTGCCTTGTCTTCTTGGCTTCTTTTCTCGTCTTCTCATCTCGTCTTCTGGGGGCACTTTTAAGGTTGCGTATGATCTAGTGAAATGGTCACGTAACAAACACGTATTCCATGTATTCTGATTAAGAACAATATCACACATATTCAATTACCCAGGTTAAAAAAAAAAAAAGTGCCTCCCTCGCCAATACAGTTCCATTGTGAGCAACCCAAGTCATTCATATCCCAGAAGAATGTCCAAGTCTATCAGGGTCGTATGCAGAATTTTTTCCGGGGGAGGGGGCAAGAATACGTAAAATGTACGAAGAAACAAGGAAGCGAGGGAACGAAGCGACCGAGCTGGTCAAGGGGGGGGGGGGGGACTTTTGCATTTAAAAAAAATTGAAACTGAAGAATCTGATGCCCACTTTTGGTGGAATTTGGGAAAATTATCGGTAAAAAAAATGTAAGTCTTGATTTTTTTTTTTTTTTTTGGGGGGGGGGGCAACTGTCCTCCTGCCCCATCCCCCGCTGCGTACGGCCATAATATCTATATAGAGACAGACATAAAATTTCTTTATTCAATTTAAATGATATTTGAATACCTGAAATAATTTTTCATTGTCAACATATTATAGTGCATTATTATTTGACGTTGATTTTAGAGAGTGAAACATAGCGAAATTTTCCATTTTACACAAATCATGTAAGGTTGAATTCATCGCGATTATCTCCGAATTTATTTTGGTGTTACCGGAACAAGCTGAATTTTCTTAAACTCAAAATTTCAATGGACGAACTATATAGTACTTAAATGCTGTTAGGTAAAGATAAAAGGCGAAAAAAAAATCAAATGTACCATATGGAGTGTAAACAGATATGCCAGGGTCTTGTTGGGGAGAATAACGTACGGGATGAAGTCCGCAGCCAAGACGGTTTCAATTCCGCTAGATGCAATTTTAACCTTGGGAGCCTTGGTGCTGTTCACATTGATCTGCATCGCCATGTTTGGATACATCCTGTTGATCTATAAGCAACACAGAAATAACCGCACCGTAAGCAGCGTTTCAGCATTCGAAAATGAAAGGAAGGAGGGATGTAAGACCTAAATTTGCCGATAGTTGTACTGCATTCTAAGTCTAATCTAAGTACCCAACTCTCACACAATACACAATCAAATATTTTAAAATAATATCGCAGATGTAGATTTCTATGGTTTTTTTTTTTATGGGGGGGGGGGGGGGGATGACGCTTCTTTCTAGATTATGAACCGCTCTGTTTTTAAATTTTGCGAGAGGGCGAATGCGAGCGAGCCAAAATATAGTCACTTCTTATGAAGATAGAAGCGTTCTTTTGTCATTAAGCTTATTAATATGTGAATCGAAGCGAGTGAGCAAAAATTTTAGCATTCTTGTGATGAAATAAGTGTTATTTTATCCTCAAAATACTCTGTATGCCTACATGATATCTGAATGATACGGACAATAATTTGAATTAAGATTACAATTACGCTGTTAGGATTATAGTCCGTACACACGACCGAGAAAGATTTCGCGGATTCTGCGTTTTTGCATTTCAGAGCGAGGAGAGGAGGTGAGGCTTTTTTCCTGGGTACCCATCAACCACTCTTGCATGATGCTCTCGAAGCCATCGAGCCCTTTTTTTCTGCGAAAGTCGTTGGAAGGTCACCGTAAGCTCCGCCCCAAAACACGATTTGGAGGTCAGTCCGTTCACACGCCAGTTTCTTTCCGTAATTCGGGAGAATCGTCACTGAAAAAAAGCATTTCTTGACCGTCATTTGAATTGCGCAATTCAAATTACTCTCCGTTCCATTCAGACGGCCAGACTGCGTAATTTGAATTAAGATTCTAGTAATGCGTCACTAGAATCCTATTTCGAATCATATGCATTCTGCTCCCCTCTGAAAACGACCATGGTTATCTTGATGCAAGATATGACTTTATTTTGGCACCTCGCTGGTCCAATTGTTTGATGACCCGCGAAACTACCCTGTTTATATATATATATATATATATTACAAGCTAGGGGCGAGCAAGAAGGAAAAAATCTTTTGACAGGAGAATTATTATTTCGTCATCGAAACCTATTTTGGTCACCACACTTGCAGATTTTTTTTTCCTTTCCGAAACCATCCTGTCTCAAAAGATGATTCGAGTGGACACAGCGAACAAGGAAAAATATACATTTTTAAGGGTAATTCGTCATCAAAATAGATTATGGGCATATAAAATATTTAAATTAAATATTCTGTCACCTCGCTTGCCAAATTCGTTTGCTTTCTCAAACATCCTCAAACATCTAAATTTACGAGCAAGAGCAGCGAGAGAGAAAAATGTATATTTCTATATGGTAGAAGTGTTGTTTTCGTCATCAAAATAATCCTCTAAGATATCTAAATGATACATTCGATCACCTATATCTGCCAAATATGACGCTATTTTGGCACCTCGCTTGCCATCCTAAATAATTTTGTTTCTACAAGCGATCGAAGCGAGCTATACCGACCAAACACTATTTTCTTTAAAAGTAGATTTGTCACCAATATACACCAGTTGACATGTACATCTTCCTTCAGAATTCCAGGAGAGTCGAACACATCGCTGCCTAAATATTATGATATTCGGGCATTTCGCTGCTAGAATATGAGTGCCTGCTGCCCGAAAACATTTTGTTTCTAGATTTATGAGCGAGAAAATGATCGGAATTTTAATTTATACTGAGTGCAGGTTCTAGTGTATTGTTACTCCATTTTGTTGATTTTAGTAACATATATTTCATCGGCATCTTCTGATCTCATGGTGGGTATAATAGTAATAGGCTACCACTCACGGGCAATTACACCCTGAACATTCATCTATTTAAGGTCTTGCCGCTTGATTCCTTGCAGCTACATGTATATTGCTAACATTCTATTAGTAAGAGAATGGCGAAGCGAGAGATCTTTGCCCGGCTTTCCCCCCTTATTATTTGTTTTATTTCCTCTTCTTTCCTCCACTCCAAAAAGTCAGGGTTGCTGCAGCACCCCCCAGCACGTCCGATTCCCGACTCCCAGGAGCTGAGTCTGTTACAAGAAGATATCATAAATTGTCTTGTATATGCATCTCTCTCTCTCTCTCTCTCACTCTCTGTCTCTGTCCCTCCTATTGCATCTTTTGCACTCTTCTTCCTTTCCCCCTCTCCCCCGATATCCCTTTCTCACCCTCACCGCACTCCATTTCTACGTCTCGTTATTTCTTGTACTTTTATTCATTCCATTTGTATGCATGTGGCCCTTAACCATGCAATGTCTTGTCATGTTTATGAAACTTTATAATATAATCTGAAAAAAGAGAACAGCAAAATCATGCCTGGGAGTAAAGTTTACAAAAAATATAAGATAATCCGTAACGACTCCATCCCGTAGAAACGTCCCTTCCTAGTTCTAATCACAACAAAAAAGTAACTCCCCCCTAATTCAAAATAAAATGACTTTTTAACGAAAAAGTTTTGAGCAAAATAATTTGGCAGTAGTGTTTCTTCACTTATTGACTTACTTCTGTGTGAAAATGAGATTGATCCGTCAACTCATGCATGAGCGAGCAAACATTAAAGGCAAAAATGTCACTTTTCAAAAGTCACAAGAGGCTCTATGAAACAAACCTGTTTTTTTCCATTGTTTGATCCAGTCATGCCTATCCCTGACTTTTTTCATGTTTATCACAGTTGGGTGAACACATTTAAAAAAAAAAAATGATGTTCAACCCCCCTAAATCTGCAAAATCCATTCAGTTTGTGGAAAAAATGGCATCGACCAACATGAGTCAGCACATTATGTGAAAATACCAGGTATTAGTGTTTTCCGACATTAAACAGTAAATTTTCAGCATTTCTTGTTTCATCGTTCGCAATTTTGTCACTCAACCATGGCACAACCTCGAAAAACATCAACAACACTTTAAAAAACGCCAGAAAAATCTTGTTTCACAAACCCCCCAAAATGACTCTTGTGACTTTTGAAAAGTGAAATTTTTGCCTTTAATGTCTGCTCACTCATGCATGACTTGACAGATCAATCTCATTTTCAAACAGAAGTTAGTCAATAAGTGCACGGACACTCCTGCCAAATTATTTTCCTACAAACGTCTTTGTTAAAAAGTTATGCTATTTTGAATTAGGGGGGAGTTACTTTTTTGTTGTGTTTATATACCTCTGGAATAAGGAGATCAAAAGCAACGTGTGAGGTGTTCAGGAGGGCCTCCCCACCTGCTGGAACCTAAAAGAAGAAAGGAAACAAATGGAGAGGAAGGAAAGAAGAAAACTAAAAGTTATAACAATACACGTAAGTTTCTGTCGTTTCTGTTGCCCTTCACCATCAACTCATCTACCATTCAAGGTAGGTAACGGAGAGAAGGAAAGTAAACGCATTACGATTGTTATGATGGTAAAAAACTAAAGCCATATGAATAGAGAGGAGCTGATGATTTTGTCAGAGTACTATTTGATATATAATTATCGCGATTTAGAACATTAGAAATAGAAAGGAGAATATGAGAATGGAGAAGAGGAGGGAAGGAGAATAACAAATATCGAATTACTATAGAAGAAGAGGGCAAACTCCTTTTAAAAATTCGACAAGCACACAGCCAATAATAATAAATACAAATATATTGAACGGAAAAATAGAACGGAAGAGGAGGTGAGTAAGCCTCGGCCCTTCTTGATCAGCCTGTGGTCTTATGTAACATCCACTTACATTGTCAGGAGTAATGTTGTATTGGAGGAAACCGATGTCCTGAAGCGCGCAACCGACTGAGTTGGGTAGAAATTCAGTTATCCACATGAACACCATGCGGGAGGTATCCGAGTCGGATGGGATGATGGGAATTGGTAGCGGGCATTCGTTTTTCCTCTTTACTGCATATGACTCGCCCTGGAATTAGAACAACAACACAGAAAATTATATACACGTGGGTCGTGGAACCGGAAAGCCGGGGAGAGGGGGGGGGGGGGGGGGGGGGGGGGGGGGGGGAGTTGGAGCCATGCTGGACGCAGCCAAACCCCACTTTTTATTTAGTGCGCGCGTTTTAGAAGTCAATATTCGTTTGTATCCTTATTAGTTATGTATTAAACATATCAAAAACAAAAGGAAGGGATTAGATATGACTCCGTATAAATTTCTAAAAGATTGTGCGACTTAATTAGACTTCTATGTTTTATAAACAACCTATCTATTATGGCGTGTACTTTTCCTAGAGTGACACCACTGTTTAAATAGAAAGAAAAACAGATGTTGGAAATTATAGAGCAATTAGTGTTTTGGTTTTAATTGTGGACAATTCGGTTAATGTTCAAAGTGAAAGATACTACAAAGAAAAACTTTTATGTATGATTTTCAATCTGGTTTTCGTCACGACTATTCGATTGAAATATGTCTAATTCATTTGACAAATTATATGAGGACCAAAACTTCATATGAGCACTTTGTTGGTATGGTGCTTCATGACCTGCAATAAAGCATTTGATACTGTTAATCACGAGATATTATTGAAAACAAATTTCCAGTAATGGGATTCAGTAAGCCGAGTTTAGCATGGTTTAGATCATACTTATCTAATCGACACCAGCTGATAGCAATTCATGAGGTATTTTCCAGATTACTATCAATAACATGTTACGTTCAACAGGGAAGCATAGGCCCATTCCTCTTTTATTACCAGTTATATCACTGATGTATATTTGTGTAAAAGATTGTAAACTATTTCAATTATGCTGATGACAGCGTACTAATATGAAGAAGAAGGCTAAAATAAGTTAATTAGATGAAAACTGGAAAAGCTATAGAAGACTGAGAAATAAAGTTACATAAGTAATTAAAAAATGATTCAAGCTTGCAAAGGCAAAACAACTTACTTGGGAGGTTTTAAAGTCCCTACTAGCACAGAAATCAAGAAACAATTTTAGCAAGGCTGACAAAACCCAACTTATGGCTGAAAGATTTAATTCACATTTTGCAAATGTTGCCCAACGGTGTTTTAGTGAAAATGATACGGTGGACACCCGTTTTGAATCAAGTTGTAATAGTAATTATACATTTGAGTTATCACCCGTAACTTGTATCGATGTACAGCGTGAAATAACTATCTTGAAAAATAAGAAATCTCTGGGTATTGACGGAATTAGCTCATATATACTGAAATTATGTAGCCCTGATATTGTGAAAAGCTTAACATATACTATAAATAAGTTAATTTGTAAAGGGATAGTGGCTACAGTTAGGTGGAAAATTGCTAAAATAATACCGCTGCTGAAAAAGGGCGATAAATTGAACCCTGACAACTACCGACTAATCTCGCTTTTGCCCGCGGTTTCCAAACTATTAGAACGAGTTGTGCAACGTCAACTTGTCAAATTTTTAAATGAAAATGATATTCTTACTACACATCAATCTGGTTTTAGAGCAAACCATTCCACAAATACACGTTGATACAGGTTACGGATGACTGGCTTATGTCTCTTGACAAAGGAAACTACACTGGAGTTGTTTCGGTCGATCTACAGATAGCTTTTGACTTGGTCAGCCATGAATTTCTATTGTCTAAACTAAAGTCTTACGCTGGTGTAAGTGGGAATCTTTGGATTGGTTGCACACCTCTTTAAGTAATAGATATATTGTCACAACGATAGATGGATCACTGTCATCTGAAGTATCCATTCCACATGGTGTACCACAAGGATCCATTTTGGGTCCGGTTCTCTTCCTTCTTTTTATAAATGATATGCCTCCCTGTTTCGACAAATCCTCAGTACACCTTTAAGCAGATGACACTGTAGTTTATAATTCCAATAAAGATCCCATTTCGGTTCAAAATACTTTGCAACATGAATTAAACTCTTTGCAAAGTCGGATGAGGTGCAATATATAAATTCTTCAAAAACAGTATGTATGCTGACAGGTACCAAACGGATGATTCGGGAGCATGGTACATTAAACCTTAAGATTAATAATAATCGTATTGAGCAGGTCAAATCTATAAAGTACCTTAGTGTTACTATTGATTCCGAATTAAAGTGGAATGATCATGTTTTGAACATTTGCAGAAATGTCAGCAAGATGATCAGTTTTCTTTGTAGACTCAGTTCTTTTTGAATGAGTCAAGTTTGAATCTTTTGCATAAGGCTGTCATTTTGCCACACTTTGATTACGCTGACATCATTTGGTCATCTGTGAATAAAACTTATCTGAACATGCTACAAAAATTACAAAACCGTGCAGGAAGGATAATATTAAAAACGAAACTTTTAGAGCACAGGTCAGTGCATGAAATTCATGATATTCTAGACTGGGATACTTTACAACAACGTCAAACTTTCCATACTTATTTTCTGTTATATAAAATATTTCATGATATGGCTCCTACCTATTTAGAGGAGAAATTAATTTTCGAGCCATTGAACTACTCCATAAGAAAAGGTAACCAGGTAATTTTGCCTAAGCCAAACACGGAAAATTGTAAACGTACATTTCTATATCGTGGTGGAAAATTGAACAATAATTCACCTCTTTGCATTCGACAGCTAAACAATTTCTCAGCTTATAAAAAGGAAATTCCAGAAAAGAGAGGAACTATTTAGTACTGCAAGTTCATGCATCTTAACTTTACTATTTCATTTGTATTCCGTTTGTTGTTGTTGTTGTAGAAATTGTAATGTTCATTTAACTATTCATTCCAGGGACCCCGAGGAAGAACAGATTGACTGTGCATAGTTAATCTGAAGCAGGTCATCCCTACGATATAATTTCTTTCTTTTGTATAATATTCATTGTTATATTTAAATATTGTTATATAATTATTTGTTCATACATGTATTTTTATTTGTATTATATATTTTTATCGTGAATAAGACCAACCAACCAACCAACCAACCATACTTAATCAAGTTCTAGTCCAAAATTTGTTGAGGAAATGTTCAGTGAAGAGCTGTCAATATAAGTTTCTTTACACTGAACAGATTTTGTTTTGTAGCGAAAGTAATGAGGCGATTTCAGCGTTGCTTACAAAAATCAGAAAAGAATATGTAAGTATTTAGGCAACGACTTAACCAGCCAGGTTTCATTTCCTACTTTTGTAGAATCTATAGTAAAAAAAGAATAACTCCCATTTGAAATTTTTATACAGTATAAAAACTGCATGAATTTACATGCAAGGCGTATACTATGCTTTGTTTTCATCTAATGCTTATCTGACCATGCTAATGCCGCGTGGTATAATAATTTAGGCAAGTCAGATCAAAAGAAACTAAAAATCATACACAACAAGATGGTTAGATTCATTCATTGTTTAGGCCCAAGAACGCACGTTGGCTCTAGTGAACTCACTGCAGTCGGTCTACTTGATGTCAAAGATCAAACCAACTCATATGTGGATACTAACCAGATGATTGGCTGAGATCTATCAAGTGACCAGTCTTTTATTTTGCTTTGCAGTCTAGTTGTTCTGTTCTGTTGAGGACCCATTGTAAATAAGCTCTCAAGCTTTCATGGTCATCCCGCCAAGCTTATCTGAACCTCTACTACTTGGATGTACACCTTTTCCATTATGTAGGCCTATATTTGAACTTGACAAATAAATCAATTCAAAATTCAATTCAAATTCAAATCCTCTCTCTCCACTAATGCCCCACCGCCCCTGTTACAAACGTAGATGACACCCTATGCGATCTTGTGTAGACCTAAGAACACAGTTTTTGTGCATTGTTTGCTGTATTATCTCTGTTATCTCAGATGAGACTCAGTGAACGCCGTAAGTCCACTGGACCTTACTTGCACGCATCTTCTTTTCTTATCACTATGCAACCCCAAATGGAAATACATTATACTGCAATGTTTTCAAAATGATAACAAAACAAAGCAACACCGTCATCGTCACAACCATCATCATCTTTTATCTGCCTGCATTGACAGTGAAGCACTTAATTGTTGATATTGCTTCAGTTTTTCACTTGGGTATGGATATATTATACAAAAATCTTGTTGAACATGAGGGTTTATATATTCCAATTATTTGTTTATTTAAAAGATGAAAAGAAAAAAGAAATTCCTTAACTTCCTTTACAAATTTCTAGTTGACACTGATTCATGAGTGATTATAATGTTGAAAGGAAGCTTTTTACCTTGTGTGCAGCATTCACAGAGCCCTTGAAGGAGGGGGTCTCTACCAAGGAATAGTTCAACTCGACGTATTTTTCTATCAGAGGAACCACTGAAATATGAATTAAAACAAGAATAAGCATGTAAAATTATCCACAAAATATAAAGTGACCATGTATCAAATACAGGTATTAAAAAAGCCTACCAACACTGACAAACAAACTAAAAAATATACTGTTTACTAAGTACATACATACATGTACATATATACTTGTTTATTATCTGTATCGCAGTAGCTTAATGAAGGATTTCCCGGCAATTTAGCATTTTTGTCTGGCCATTTAATAAAGCGTTCATTCAATTTGGAAAGAGGGAGAGAGAGAGAGAAAAAAAAAATCGTTTCCCGGTCTTCTATCATTCAAAAGTGTAACCAAGTTAGTCGTTTTAGCTTTTCAGTCAATTTGGTATCCATATAATATTCACCGATACTATTTCAACCTTGGTTTAAACCAATTATCTGCAACCGTCACCAACAAACACTCATATAAAAGCTTTAATTTGGCTCAAACTGAAAGGGTTCCGAATGTTGTATGCGCTTGATCTTACAGCAACTTAAAGGGAAAGCCCACCCCAGAAGTTTCACTGTTTCAATAAAAGGAGTTAATTTTGAACAGCATTAAAAAAAAAATGAGCAAAATCGGTCAAAGAATAAGAAAATTACACTCATTTACATTTTCTAGTAAACTACTCTCGGCTCTACAAATTGGCGACAGTGATGACATCATATGCAAACAGCTCTCCATTCACTTTGTACGTGAAATTTCACATTTTCTCAATTTTCTTGCAAGTTACACATTTTCTACCCCCCATAGCCAGTGTATGCTCAGAAGAATTGCTTTTAACATAACATGCGTTGACTATGGGGTGAAAGTATAACTTGCAAGAAAATTTAGAAAATGTGACCAATTTTGCTCATTTCTTTTGTAAACTGCTGTTCAAATTTAACTCCTTTTATTGAAGCAGTGAAACTTCTGGGGTGGACTTTCCCTTTAAAAGGAAAATTGGTTGGCAAATGTTCAGAAATTGGCATTGGATCGAGTGACAATTCAAAATTGTTAATCAGCCTACTTTGCTTAAGTGATTTGAAAAAAAATACTCTCCTTAAATTTTCATTCAACCACAAAAATGCAATTTTATATTTTTAAAAGTCTAATTAATGAATATTCATGAGATTACTTAAATTACGTCCTTTATCGGTTTTACTGAAGAAAAATAAGTAAAATCAACATAAACTGTGTAATACGTATAATTTCTTCATTTTCTTAATTTGAGTTAACGTTACTAAAGCAGTGCAAGTTGAAATTACTTGAATGTTCTTGAATTCAAGTTTACTCTAAGATTTCACGTATATTCTGATAAAGTGAAGTTTGAGTTCGTAGGACTTAATCGAGTGTGTAAGAGCCAAGACATAAGTTCATGAGTAAACTCTACTCGGGGGAAAAATAAATGAAGTAACCAATGGTCAATATTGTTTCTTACAAAGTTGGCGGAGATTTGAGGAAGATTATGAGTCATCCCCATGCAGTGTGTTTTCTACAGATGTCCATTTCCTGATTACAGTATGTCAAAAAAAAACAAAAAAAAACTACAACCTGCCTTTAGTTATCGATTATGGAAGAAATCATGTCGCAATATTCAAAGGTCCTTTCAGATTATGGAACTATAAATATTCATCTACCAGTCAAATAAGTCCCTGTCCAATACGGTTAAGTAATTAAACGAAGACAAAAGGATTTTTGTTGGACGTCACTCCCGTCCAGGTTTAAACAAGAAAGAGACTCAAATCACTATATGGACAAATCACACTCCTTAAAGGAGAATGTGACCCAGAAATCGGTGTGCTTGCAATGAATGAAGAACAAGAAAGAGTAAACAGTGAAAGTTTGAGTATATCGGACAATCTGTTCAAATATTGTGAATTTTGAAAGTTTAAGTAAATCATTATCATGTGGATCCTTTAAGTTGGCAACTCCACCAAATTCTTTCTTGTCATCGCGGACAACTCTCCATTCAGTTTAACACAGAGTTTAACATTCTTTTCATTTTCAAGAAAAATAGAATATTTTTTGATTTACTGTTTGAGTATGGCATGGCTTAATCAATCATTGTCAATTCTGCATGCATTTTAGGAAAGAATAATGTTGTTTCCTGACTTACAATTTCATATCAATCACTTTTTTTGAAAAATTATGTACAAAATTAAAGCAGAGTTGTCTACGATGACATCACATATGCTGGTAAATCTGCCAGTTTTAAGGGTCCCCATAACAGGGATTTACTTAAACTTTAAAAATTCACAACTCTTGAACAGATTGTCCGATTTTGCTCAAACTTTCACCGTTTACTCTTTTTTGTTCATCTTCATTCACTGAAATCACACTAATGCCTTGGTTTCATTCTCCTTTAATTTTGAATGGTTTACAAGGGAAATCACTGTTTTGTTTTTATTTGTACTATGGCTGTGATGGCAACGTTATGTTTATCTTCATAGTTATCATCATTCTTGATTGTGTTGTTATCGCTGCATTGTTGCTTAAAATGAAGGGAATATGGATATGTTTTTCCAAAAAAATGTAATAAATCAGGAATTTAAAAAAGACAAGCAGTTTTAAGAGTTTTAAAGATGTTGGCCATTTGTAAGTGAAGTTTGAGTGATTAAACAAAATTATGAGAATATTTAAAGGAGAATGAAACCCTTGAAGAAAAAAAAAACAATTTTAATGAAAAAAAGAGGATAGAGAGAAGCAATTTAAAAAGTTCCATCAAAATCGGTTATGAAATGAGAAAGTTATGAACAGTTTGAAAAGTCTCAATTTACTTTCTTTGGCGATCCTCAAATTGGCAATTTTGCTTCAAAATGGCAGGTTTAGACTTTTCAAGGACAACTCTCCATAATTATGTTTTGTACACAAAATTTCACATTTTTCCCATTATCTCTCAAAGTGCAGCTTGTCTCCTCCTTAGCTCAAGATATATATTGGGAAAATGTAGTTGACGCTGCATATGCTGAGCTCACAAAGAGACAAGTAGCATCTTTAGAGATGATAAAGAAAATATGAAATTTTGTTTACAAAACATATTGAGAATTGCCCTTCTAAACCTGCCATTTTGATGCAACATTTCAACATTGCCAGTTTGAGGATCGCCATAGAAAGTAAATTGAGACTTTTCAAACTTACATAACTTTCTCATTTCTTAACTGATTTTGAAGGAACTTTTTGAAAATTGCTTTTCTCTATCCTCTCTTTTCATTAAAATGGATATTCCGTAGGGTTTCATTCTTCTTTAAAGAATATTTTGTCTTGACATTTAAAGGGAGTCATTATTTACATGATCTAATGCAACTTTTGTTAAAATAGTATGCATAAATTGGACTGAATTAGTAAATTTGAATGCATTAGTAAACATGTCGCCTGTGAACTAAATATTTTTCATTTTGTAGATGCCAGGGACATCCAATTTATAAAAGATGGAGTCAAATAACTATGGACAATAGCAAGCATAATTATAACTATCATGATATACCACAGCAATAGCAGCCATAGTAAATGAAAAGTCATGTAGTGATTTCCTTTGTAAACCATTCAAAAATATAGTGGGGTTGTCCATTGTGCTTTGAGTGCTCCACCTGCATGTCAAAACTTGGACGGAGGGACTTATGCATGTTATTTAAAAAAAATCCCTAATTATTCGTGACTACTGGACCGAATTGGACGGGGTCTTCCGTCACCTCCCGGTAGAGAAATAGTTATAGTTTCATAATCTACTATGACTGTTCATATTGCGAACTGACTTCTTTTATAATCGATACTAACAGGCCAATCGTTGTTGTAGTTGTTGGGTTTTTTTTTTTTGGGGGGGGGGGCATACTGTATAGTTGTTTGGAATCAGTAAAATCGTACCTAGTCGATGCGACTGCAGCTTCTTCTGTAATTCGTCATTCACTTGTTCCATCAACATGCTGCTACATCCCTACGTAGGCAAGAAAAGAGAGGTTTTCCCGGGTGATTTCGCAACTCTTTATAAGTCTATATTATATCTCTAGCATTCAATTAAACGATTTATGCCCAGCCGGTGTTATTCGGCGTTCTCAGATTCATGATTATTGCTTTCAAATTCATTCTGGAAACATTCAAATACGCTTTTTGGTCGTTCAAATTCGCACTGTTTTCATCCAAATTTTACGATTTAATAAAACGTATTTCCTAAAGCCTTCAATAAATTTAACATCGCAGATGATGTGATGATCACGACGCATTCTTGGTTCGTGCACGTGCATTGTCATTTATCTTGGAGCATCCAGTGTAGCGGGTTGTCCACTTTGAAGACATGAATCGGAATTAATTCAGGTAAATGTAAACACCTATGTAAACACCTTTCTTTCTACAGAAGGAGATATATCACTGCAGAAGAATAATAATCTCATGCACGAAAGTTTAAAGAATAAGTAATGGCCTTTCAAGTATGACAAGGAAATGTTGGTAACCTTATGTTGTGTCCTTCACCTATTCCTCTGGGAGATTGTCAAATTGATTTGTGTGGTTCAAAGTATAGCCACCCGTGCCATATAAGTATTGCATCATAGCTAAGTATTGTATGCCTTTGTGAGTTATAAGCCTTTCTGAATTTTTGTGATTTTTCGTTTATAACTATTGAGTGTTGTCAACTAATCATTTACATTTTAAAAGGGAAAACTTGTCCCATTTCAGTCCTGAAAGCAGTAGATATCCCGATCCGGTCATGTCTGAAAAAAGGGAGAAGATAAAAGACCAAAGGCAAAAAAAATCGCCACATTGAGGGATGGGGAAAATCAGTGAACGAAATAATGATACTCATTCATATTTCTCCCGAACTTGTTAACAATTTTTGTATACACTTTTCGCAAGGAAATAATGGCCATAACGTACCTAGAAAATGGTGGAGGAAAAACACCACACCCAGAGTGAGAGAAGATAGATTTTGTTGGGCCGTTTGCAAGGCTTTACCAAGGAGGATGTGCGCCTCAATCATGTCAATAGGAGGTCGGGATTATCCAGAAAAATATACTGAATGTGTAAATAATTCGCTAATGGAAGTAAATTTCAATATTTTCACGATACTGCCAAAGGGGAACTATTAATACTTTTATTATATTTTGACTGATTATTACGACCTGTAATTGTGGGGCGCCATGCTCCTTGGCAACGTCTTGGAAACTCTATCTTCTCTGGGTCTGGTTATTTTCCTCGTTATGGGCATCATTTCCTAGCGAAAGTGTACACAAACATTTTTACGGTACACAAACGGTTGGCATTGTAGCGGGGAAAGATATACGAAAGAGTATCATGATTTCGTCGGGATCTACTGCTCTCGGGACAGAAAAGGGACAAGTTCTCCCTTTTAAAATATGCAAATAGTCGACAATACTCAACAGTTATAAACGGAAAATCACAAAATACAGAAAGACTTACAACTCACAAAAGCATACAATATTTAGCTATGTTGCAATACTTATGGCACGGCAGGGTATACAACTATATTTTCAAAATGAATCCTTCTGGTGTATATACAGTGTGTATCAATAAAAACGTTATACACTTTTGAAAAAATTATAAAAACTATATTCCCAAATATTTCGAAGAGTTCATTATGTTGATAGATGTCCGGTGGGCTCACCGACACTGACTGGTTTTTTTTTTCAGAGTGCGAAAAATGACTTGCGCCAAATTGATAGATCTAGAGGGACAATCAGGGGCGTAACAGGTACCTGTTATCAGGGGGGGCAGAGCCCAAAATTTCCCGGTAACTAGTCTATGTCTAGAATCTGTGGCGTAGCAAGGACTGCATTTTAGGAGGACGGTAGTGCTCCACCGGCGTAAATCCAGTTTGAGGAGTGGTGGATGAAAAACTTTTTAAACAATTTTTTCCCTCTCACACACATTTTGATATCTATTTTGTGAGCGAGCGAAGCGAGCGAGCAGAAAATAATCACTTTTTCGCTTTTGAATCGTATTTTCGAATAAAAATTCAAAAATATGACGAAAGAGCGATGCGAGCGAGCCAAAAATAACCACTTTTCTCGATTTTAATCGCATTTTTGGATGGAAATCCTAAGATTTTGACGAGGGAGCGAAGCAAGCGAGCCAAAAATAACCAATTTTTTGTTTCAATACCATTTTCAAATAGAAATTCTAAAATATGATGATTGTTTATGATAGAATTTTTACTAACTGATTAATTAAAATATATTTTCTTCTTTGAAAAGTGTGTCTGCATGGCGGGAAATTTGTACACACCATCCCCCTCTCCCCCAGGTGCGAGTGATAGATCCCCCACCCCCCGGAATTTACGCCAAGAGGGGAGGGTGCAGGGAAGGGGGAGTTTTCCCCGCGAAGCGCGGAAGCTCCGACGTTTCTTTGCATTGTTAGTTGTCGGTAATTAAGTCTATCTTCTGCGGCGCAACTAGGATTTCATTTTAGGAGGACGGTAGTGCTCCCTAGGAGGGAGGGTGCAGGGAGGGGGGAGTTTCCCCCCTCCCGCGCAAAGCGCGGAAGCTCCGACGTGTTTTCGCTGTCAGTTCCCGCTCTTCTTACGCTCTCTGCCTGTTATCGGGGGGGTGGGGGGGCATAGGCATAGCCAAAAATTTCCAGGTAACTAAGTTTAGAATCAGTGGTGTAGCTAGGATTTCCTTTTAGGAGAACGATAGTGCAAAGCGCGCTCCCTAGGCATGCTAGGGGGAGGGTGCAGGGATGGTGATTTTCCCCTCCCGCGCGAAGCGCGGAAGCTCTGACGTTTTTTTAATTGTTCGTTGTCTGTTCCCGGTCTCATACATTTTCTGCCTGTTATTGGGGGGGGGGGGGGCACAGCCGAAAATTTCCCGGTAACTAAGTCTAGAATATGCGGAGATAGGCCTGCACCGCGAGTTGCTTGTTGCGAAGCCTTTAGCGGGGGGGGGGGGGGGGGGGGTGCGTGGGTTCTGGCTTAGGGCCCCTGACGGGGGTCTACAGGGAAAGCCACTGCGGGGGTCCAGGGAGTGGCGCACCCGGAAACTCGGGGGTTAGGTACTAAATTTTCCCTCATTTCTTTTGTTTCCCTTTACTTTCTTCTTTTTTTCCCCTTTCCCTCTTTTCCCTCTTTCTTTTTCTTTCTCCCCTTTCTCCTTCTTTCTTTCCCTTTCTCCTTCTTTCTTTTCCTTTCTTCTTCTTTCTTTTCCTTTCTTCTTCTTCCTTTCCCTTTCTCCCTTCCTTTTTCTTCCTTTCCCCCCTTTTCATTTTTTCCCGGTGGTTTGGTGGATTTTCCCGCTGAAATCCTTCAGGGGGGGGGGGGGGCCGAGTGCCCCCCCTGCCCCCCCGGCTGTTACGCCACTGGGGACAATTAAACCAGAGTCTAAATAAATACTCCCATTCAAAGAAACTGCTATTTGCCACATAGTTGTCCGACTGTCTGACAGGTTGAGTGACTGATCGATTGTTTAAGTATTTTATTTGTCAATAATTTGATCGATCAATGATTGATTGGCTGTTGACTAAATGATTACCTTATTGACTAACTGGTGGATTGAGTGACTGAATGGTCGAATGATCGGTTGTTTGAACATTTTACTTATCAATAATTTGATCATTCATTGATTGATTGGCTGTTGATAAGATACCTTATTGACTTGTTGATTGACTGACTGACTGGCTGAATGGTTGGATGACTAACTGATGCATTGACTGATTGATCTATCAGTTGCGCCTGTCACGGTTAAAAATTATTGACAGTTGTTAGAAGTTTTGCAAATAGAAGTTCTATGTAATTTCTTTTCCTTTTTCATTTCGATCCCCTTAAGTTGGCGCTATAACTCATTAGCTTACGGAACCTTGTGTATTAATGGTCAATGAAATAGGAATTTTGTTTAACAACCGTAAGGTATATGATGTTTGAAGGTTTGCATGGTGGTACGGATAATCGTAGAAAGGGTTAACGGTTCACCATGTGGTAAGTCCTAAAGGACTGTAGGTAAAGTGGATAGAGATGGAGGTGAAATGGAGAGGCGAGAAAGTAGGAAAGTTTGAGGGTAGAGTATTCTTTCTTGAGACTGGGTGTAGTCCTGAAAAGGACTGTAAACGAGACGAGGAGGTGAGAGGACTGAGTTGTCGAAGAGGTGAGAAGACTTGGCTTGAGTCGGCGAGAGTTAAGGCTGGTGGAGGAAGGAGAAAAGACTTGACGTTCCGAGCAGCTTGACTATCCGTCTTCAGCAATGAGTATTCGCTTTCGTTGTTTGTTGTTGAATTCGGTTTTTACAGACGTGTATCAGTCAAATATGATTATTTACGTCTGGGACCGACCTATAATGTCACCATCCGAAAGACATGGCAAATGTAAATTCATGTCTTGACAAAGGACATTAGTGCCGCGGCAGGGATTCGAACCACGGACCTTCTGGTTCAAAGCCCGGAGACTTATCCCCTAACCACACCACCTCTACTAGCACGAGCCACACCACTTCTACCCCAGCACGCTAGTTGGTTGGTTGGTTGGTTTTTAGTTTAGAAGCGCTTATCACTTCTAAATTAGATTATATGCGCCTGTATTCGTACTGACTTTTTGAAGTCACTTTAGTTCGTTAATATTTTCTTCTTTTTTTTAATTTTGGGGAGTAAGGTCAGGTCCTGATTGCGGTGTGCAGGTGCTGGTTAGTAGTTTTGTTATAACAGGTTGTTAGATGTTAGAGTATCATTACTGATACTTGAAGTTATATCTGTAAGCATTTTGTTTACTTTGTGTTTGATACTTCAAATGTAATTGTTATCTAAAGTCAATTTTGATTTATTTTGAGATTAGAAAAACTGAGGTAAAGATTTAGGTTAATGGGTTTTCCCCACCATCAGGCCAAATACTCTGCACCCTACCAGAGCATTTGAATGCGATAACTCCCTGGGTAACGGAGTCACTGACCCACTGAGAGAGATAGCGCTCCTCTCAAGGATCAGCCGCGAAGGATCACACGCCAATCACCGACCATTAGGAGAGCCATACCGGCTCCTCCCAAATGGCCTAAGTGGAAAGGAGTGAGCATCCCACCGTTGACCAACCTCAGGATATACATCCTTCGATGGCCTCAGCACCCAGTTTGTTCCGCATATTACTCGTTTAAGCCTTAGGTGGGGTCCTGCCGTTACTTTTGGGTCACAAGTTTTTATCCACAGAATACACAATTCTGCAAACAGTATAGGAAGTTTACTAAACGCTAATAACATTTGTCTTCTACGCGTGAATTTGTGTTATTGAAATTCAGGGGTTTGAAACGAGGTGTTCGGCTAGGCAACAGGTCGAACAACCCTAGCCCAGCTAATGAGCCTTCTTACCTACATTTGTGTTGTAGCTTTTTGGGGGTTGAGGGGCCCCCTAGGTCACTCGGGAACGGACCTGGGTACCGCCAGCCTGATCAACCTACTTGTATCGTGTTCGCCAGAGGGCGATGTAGTAGAAAAAAAGGATAATCCAGATAGAAATAAAGGGAATGTAACTATGAAAACAGAATCAAAACAAATGTAGGTATGTTTTGATATTGTGTGTGTTAATTTTGGGTTCAGATGTTGCGAGATGTATAGTAATATACTTCTACGAATCGTGTTCCTGTGACTAAAATGATAAATGTTATGAAATATCATGAAAAAAATTTGGTTTTCAAAGTGGTGAGATGGTCATAATATACCCAAATGTAATACATCTTATATGAAGGCATGAATGTTATGTTTTGAACCTTCCGGTTCTGTTAACGTACGTCAACAAAGGTTTGGTGTTGTTTCCTTGTGGAGAATATCCTTAAGTCGTACAGGACGATTCAAACCACGCAGCATTTACCTTCTTTCTTGTTCATATTTTTTGCATCCTAATAAATAATGTTGCGTTGTCTCTTGCTGCAAGCAATGATCACATAATCCATTTTCGTGCTGATTTACCCCAGCACTTTTTGTTGTTGTTGTTGAATTGGGTTTTTACAGACGTGTATCAATCAAATGTGATTATTTACGTCTGGGACCGACCTTTAACGTCACCATCCGAAAGACGTGGCAAATGTAGATTCATATCTTGCCAGAGGACATTAGTGCCGTGGCAGGGATTCGAACCCCGGACCTTGTGGTTCAAAGTCCGGAGACTTACCCACTGAGCCACAACACCTCACGGTAGGCGTGCTGGAGTACTTGTGGCGAACATGAGGACGAAGAGGAGTGAGGTGGCCGGCGGGGTCGGCGGCTTGGTGAGTGGTTGTCGGTGGTGGCCCTCTGAAGCGGACGTGTGGGCGGGTGCCGCGGGTCAGCGGTTGCGAAATTGGCGGGAAGGCTTGGCGGGAAAGTCTGGGCGGGTTGGAATCCGGATGTGGTGGCGTTGCGTCGGCGGAGGTAGTAGCGGGATGTGTGTGACGGCGGTGTGCGTGTGTCGGCGGTGTGTGTGTCGGAGGCGTGGTGGGTTGGTTCTGCGGCGGATGGAGGGTGGTGGAAGTGACAGGCTGTGCAGGCTGTGTGGTGTGGGCGATGGTGGTGGCGTCGGTGCTGGTCTTGTCTTGGGTCGATGGAATGGCAGTGGTCGGCGTCGCTGGGCTGGGTGGAGTGGTCTGGTGATGTAGGATTGGGTGCCAGCTGTTGTTGATGTGAAGTCCTGGGTCTTGAGGTACGGTGTAGTGTCGGTGAACTTCTCGATGGCTTCTCGAACTCTCCTGGTGTTCCAGTGTTAGATGGTTATATATATATATATATATATGTATATATATATATATATATATATATATATGGTTATATATATATTATACCTATTTATTATAAGATAAAGGCAATACTAAGAAATGGTCCAACACCATGTTACTTCCCTCCCCAAGGATAAGCATTAATTTGGTCAACAGACAGGAAAGAAATGCTAACTTAAAGGAAGATTAATAAGTCATATCGGAATGCAGACTCAAATAACAATTCCCAAGTCCAAGGGGAATACTTTCTTTGATTTTAAGTAACTAAAATGTGCAGGCTCTTGCCCAAATCCATAACCTGTAAGCAGACACTTAATTCAAAAATATATTAGTTTTTTGGAAAGAAATCCAAATGAATAGACAGTCAAATCCAAAGCATAGCGCGAGAGGCATAAATAGTCAAAATTGCCTTAAGGCACAATAAAAAATAAAGAGGAAAAAAAAAGAATACTCACTCCTGAAGACGGACAGTCAAGCAGGAGAGGGAGCCTTGCGGAAATCATCAAAAAATCGATGGATAGCGCCATAACACAACAACAACAACAACAATCAAGCTGCCCGGAACGTCGAGTCTCCTCTCCTTCCTCCGCCAGCCTTAATTCTCCTCGCCGACTTAAGCCAAGTCTTCTCACCTCTTCGACAACTCAATCCTCTCACTCCCTCGTCTGGTTTACAGTCCTTTTCGGGACTACACCCACTCTCAAGAAAGAATACCCTACCCTCAAACTTTCCTACTTTCTCGCCTCTCCATTTCACCTCCATCTCTGTCCACTTTACATACAGTCCTTTAGGACTTACCACATGGTGAACCGTAAACCCCTTCTACGATTAATCGTAAGATATGCCCGAACCGCACCCAAAGGAAGGTATAATGGGTGCTGTGTATTAAGGAAAGCGGCGGAGATTCGCCGTTATGTTGTTTTGCTTTCGTTAGTTTGAGAGCGCTCAGTTCAGTTTGAATTTAATATGTTATTTTAGTAGTTATTTTGTCTGAAAATATCGCCATGTTTAGGCAAATTCATGTCTTAAGTTGGAGACACCTTGCTATTTGTAGAAGGATGGATTCGCTGGTCATGCTGGTTATAATTTTAAAGTGAAAATTCCACATTAACAGTGGTAAGTGGAAACCTGAGAGTGATCATTGCCAAATTACTTATGTTATATTATGTTGAATGACTGATGATAATGATTCTAATTATCAGTGATATTATGTTAAAGCCAATATGTTAATATGGACAAAGACAATATAGACAGATGGTTTATGAAACAATTTGGTATGACACATATATGGTATCTGATGTTATTTTGTTATTCTGCTCTGGTGGGCGACTTGAAAAGACGTAACTGCAGAGAATTGGTGTCATCTGTGGTGCCCTAGGTCGGCCAGGAGGAACGTCGTGTCGACACGACGTGGGATTTTCACTTGGATCCAGTAGACATGGACTCTTAATTCAGCTTTACAGTCAAGCAAAGGAAAGTTCTTCTTTTTCCCCCTTTAATATTTATTGGTGGCCACGGAATCTATTAATCTGTTGAAGAAATACTTTATGAAGTTTCTGTCAGATATACCCTAGAAATATTTGAAGTAACTTTTCGGTTGACACGTGTGTCTATATAGCTTTGAATGATAAATATCAGTGGTGTGAACATTATATTAATCAACTAATGAATGCAGGCGTTGATTCAACATAACATTGCAATACAAGGAGTTTCAGATTATATAATGCTTTTCAGATGATTGTAGTCTTGAATGAAGGTATACAAATACAGGAGATGCATCTTATTCTATTTTACACGTGCATATCAATCTGTGTATGTCGTATTTCTTTTATTAAAGAACGTCTAAATGAATTTATGTCGTTTATTATTGCTTTTCTTTTCGTTTGCAGTGTCCAATAAGTTCTCAATACGTTCAGGGAGGGTTAGGATTAATTGGTCCTTGTCAGGTCCTATTAAAAGAGGGACAAGCAGCCCGAATAAATACTCCTATTCAAACAAATTAAAATTACTCTTTTGCCTAAAATTATGATAAAGTTTTGATAGTCTAGGAAGCTGAATCAATTTTCTATAATTTTAGTGATTTCACGGCTCTATGCATTGGTGAGAACTAAAGTGCAAATTACATCAAGATCTTTAAAGAACACAATTCACCACTCACAGACACACGCCAGTCATTCAGTTAAGAAAAAAGTACCAAATTAATAACACTTCAGATCTTTCAGTCAATCAAACAATCAATCAAAAAAATCAATCAACAATCAGCCCATTAATACACCAACTAATAGATCAATCAGTCAATGCATCATGCAGTCAGTCATTCAACCATTCAGCCAACCAGTTAGTCAGTTAACCAGTCAATCAATAGGCTAATCGTTTAATCAACAGCCAATAATCAATTATTGATTGATCAAATCATTGATGAATGAAATGCCCGATCAGTCAGTCAACATGTCAGGCAGTCGGGCAACTCTGTGGCAAAGAGCAATTTCTTTGAATGGGAGTAATTGTTTAGACTGCTGGTTTAATTGTCCCTAGCTCTTCTTTCAATTTGGAGCAAGTCATTTTTCACACTATGAACAAAAACAGTCAGTGTTCGGCCAAGAAATTAATTAACATTTGTTTTGTGAGTGGCACTTGATAGATGACCCCACTGGGCATATCTATTAACATGAAAAACTTTTCGAAATATTTTGAAATATAATTTTTACAATTTTTTTTCAAAAGTGTAACGTTTTTATTGATACACCCTGTATAACTAGTGGGAATGTGTAGGATGTAAAATCTTTAAGTAGCCTACAGAAAAAAGGTATGATCAAGGACTCAAGGAGGAAATGGAATTAGAAATTAGCATATTTTAAGCGGAATTCTGAATAATCATGAATGCTCGATGTATCCTTCCCACAGCTGTCCATGAATACGAATGATTACATACGTGGTAATTTGAATGATGCATAAGCAAATTCCCTTGACCTACATACACTTTTGAATGACAGAAGACCCTGTAAATGACTTTTCTGACAATTGAATGCTCTGTCAAATAGACCGACAACAGGCGAAATTAGCATGCAGGGAAAACGTACATGTAAAAATTCGAGTCATAAATCTATTTGATAACGGTTTTGATGATATATGCAAAACAGCCTAGGATGTGAGAAAAACCATGTAATATATTTCCGTTCTTTGCATTTATATTCAAAGATACATACCTGGTCCTCAAGTAAATCTTTGATGGAGTCTGCGATCCAGCTGTTGAACCAGGTGTACATCCATCCCAAAATCCTAAAAGAAAAAACTAAAAAACTATATCAAGGTTATACAGTAAGCTTCGTCCGAGCAATGGTAATGTTTGGTCGGGGGTGTATCTTGAAGGGACAAAATAATGATATCAATAAGAACAGGCTGATTGATGAGTTGGTTTCATCGCTGACTGATTTTGTTTCTGTCAATGATTCATATATCAATTAATTGTGGATTATAGTGCTTTAATTTTGGGCAAATGACCTTACAGGTAGCCATTTTATTGTATGATTTTATTGATTTATCAAGTATTTTTCATGAGGTATTCGACCAAGCAATCTAAGAGGGACATGATTGGGAATAAAATAAAATTATCAAAATCTCATTTGGTAATGCCGGTTTTGCAGATCGTCCAAAGAACCCTATTTCTTTGGGATACTTTTCGGGCTATGTCATAAATTGTGTTCTTCCACAACAGCAATTTGTTCAGTTGGTGGGTTAGAGTTAGGGTTAGTGATCTACTGATAGACAGATTGTTTTTTTTAAATGATTGAATATTTTTTGAAAATCATAATGGACAACCGCTCCCCCGCCTCGATCCATACCCCTGCAAATATCATGCTATACATACCAGCCTTTACTGGCAATATCTACATCTAGATCGCGGATCGAGACGGAACAACCCCTCGACTGGAATGAGATGCTAGGTTGACCGGTAGAATCAACTCCTGAATGCATTTTATAACGATTAAGAATGATACAAAACTAAATTTAAAAACGCAACCATGTATGGCACGCCATAAGGGAATCAAATTAAAATATATTTCACTTGAACAAATATATGTTTCTTTTTCACTAAACCATTTCACTCCAGCAAATTTATATTTCACTTCTTTAAAAAAAGCATTCCACTTTTCACAAAAATTCGTTTCACAGTTTCCACAAATATATTATTTCACTATTCACAAAAATATATTCCACTTTCTTCCAAAATACATTCCACTTTTTCACAGAAATATATTTTACTGTTCACAAAAATATATTTCACTTTTTTTCCAAAATTCGTTCCACTTTTCACAGGAATACATTTCACTTTTAAGAAAAAAAACATCATTCCTCTTTCTCTCATACCAAAACCTTTTCACTTTCTGCCAAAAATATGTTCCTCTTTTATCTCGGCCTAAAGCGATCTTATCGACCTGGGTGAGCTTAACGGCCTTGGCGAGCTTATCTCTGGCTTAGCTAGCTAGCTCATATACGCGCGTTCTATCGACGGTGTACCTAAAATCCATTCCTCTTCTCTCACCGAAACCATTTCACTTTCTCTCAATAATTTCTCTCAATAATTTATTTCACTCTGCCAAAAAAATACGTTCCTCTTTTTTCTCGGCCTAAAGGAGGCGCTATTGGCGAGTTTTGCTAGCTTGTTAGCTTGGCGCGGGCTATATCTTTTGTCATTTGCTTGCTTAGCATCGGTATTAATGTTTTGTTATTCTATTTGGTCTGATGGGGCTGAAGGGGGGGGGGGCGGCTTTGAGGCTTCTGCACTTGATTTTGAAGTTCATTAATACATCCAATTTATGCAGGGATATATGCAGGGTGAACAAGGGATGCTACCTCTACAGGCGAACTTTGGTTTTGCTTGTTTTGCCTCTTGGGGCTTGGTGGGGGTTTGGAGTCTTCTGCACATGATTTTGAAGTATGCAAATTTATCAAGGTTTATGCAGGGTGAATGATGGATGCTGCTTCTCCCGTTGGTCTGGCGAGGCTATATAGCTGAGGGAGGGGGGTAAGTTTCTGCACGCCTAAGCTTTCTCTCTGAAATGTGTCTAAGCGCTTTACAGAAATATCATTACCCCGGTCATCGGATTCATGTAAGCTTGCCCGCACACAATGTATGCACTTTCTGCACAGCATTAATTCCGGCCAGTCGCACTCACAATGCTAAACAAATCACAATGGCCGTCGCATCTTACCGGGTATACCACTTAATGGGTGAAAAGTGGCAAATGTACGTAAATTCATATCTTGCAGAAGGACACCCCGGACATTGTGGCTCAAGTAAGGATACTTATCCACTGGACCACAGCATCTCTTCTATGCATTTTTTTTTTTTTTTTTTTTTTTTTGGGGGGGGGGGGGGGCTTGAATTCTCATAAAGTAAAACTCTATGCAAGCCAATTGGAGGAAGAGGCAGGGAGGGGGTGTCACGGCATATTATTGTTACCAAAATGTGCAGGGTATTGTAATTCCTCGCAAAACTTGCCGCCCGATTCATTAAATGCAATAATATCACTACCATAATTATGATTATATTCATGAATAGAATTGGTTTAACATCAGATGGAGACGCAAGATGCAAACCAATTATTTTGTTTTGTTAAAATGTGTAGGCCTATAATAGATGGCATATACAATAAGGCCAACAATGCGAGCGAGCGCTTCCATTTTGTCCTTTCTTACATCTTTCCTTTTCTTTCTCTGTCTTTTCTTTTCTTTCCCATTTTTCCTTTTTTTTCCAGCCAAATATTGGGGGGCCGGGCCCCCGGCACCGGTTCCCCCGACCATGAGTGTTGCAACTTGAACTTGTCGATTGCTTCCAGTTCTACTCCAGTTCAAATGTCTATTTTATTGTGGCAGTGGCCCAGACGCGGTTCTGTGATATTTTCTAAATTTGGGTGGGGGAGTACACTGGCAGCTTCAGGGATCGCAATGAATTTAAATTTAAAATTAAAATTAACTGATTTAAATCCAACCCTTCAGGAACATTCCCAATCTAAAAACATAACAGAACATAATAACAAAAAACGGACATAAAACATAAACACTGAACAAAAAAGAATAGCACGATTGAGAGAGAGAGAGAGAGAGAGAGAGAGAAACACCCACGACCTGCACGAGCCGATTTAGAATATAATAAAACAAACTATCTTCGGACTCTTTACACATACATGTATTTATAATGAAGATATGACACAGATCATACAGATTGTGATGCATAACAAAACATAATGAATATCTGAGAAATGCATGTACATAACAACCTGTACGAAAATAAAACGCAGAAATTAGGCTAGAATAACTACTGAAAGTTATCTACTTATATTTCCCCTTACGACTTGCACACAACCACCCCCTTCTTCCAACTGTATACAAACCAACAAGATAACTTCGATCATGCAAAGAGAATTTGTTTATCATACCTCCTATTCAAACAAAAACATATGGCGAACGTTCATTTGCTCATGCTGCATCAGTTTTATGGAATAACCTCCCAAACTCTCTAAGAAACATCAACACGATAGAGAAGTTTAAATCTGCACTTAACATTCAAAACATATCTTAGCCTAACAAAGTAACCTTAGTGACCTATCTTTTAATCATGTCTTTCCCTTTTCTCTCTCTTAGAGCGCATAGGGACATACATACGCGCTATATAAAATCTGTACATTATTATTATCATTATAGCTTGCATAAAGTTTTACTTCATGAGAATTCAGCCAACAAAATTTGCATAGTAGAGGTGCTGTGACCCAGTGAATAAGTCTCCTGACTTTGAACAAGGTCGGGGGTTCGAATCCCTGCTGAGGCACTAGTGTCCTTTGGTTGGTTGGTTTTATTTTCCATATGAAAAGCAATACAAAAATACATGCAGATCAATATATCAAATTATTATAAATTTTAATTGATTAAAATTAGTATTGATGGCAGGAAACTCTATTCAGAGCCATTATTCAAATGGCTCTGTTCTTCCTAGAGGTCCAGAGAAAGAAAGAAAAAGTAATGAACAAACAAACATGACATTACCACAAACTGAACTGAAAGTAACATAAACAGAATAAAAGAAATCGTGTAAACGAAACCCAGTGACCTTACGATAATGCGGCCCTATTCCTAACCTTCATACTACATGTATGTCCAACGTACCCACCCCCCCCCCTCCATTCCTGAGATGCACCAAAATTTGCCACTCTCCATGGTGATGATTTGTTTAGCATTGTGAGTGCGACTGGCTGGAATTAATGCTTCCTTGGGAGTGCAGAAAGTGCATACATTGTGTGCGGGCAAGCTTGCATGAATCCGATGACCGGGGTAATGATATTTCTGTAAAGCGCTTAGACACATTTCAGAGAGAAAGCTTAGGCGCTACATTAATGCAGAATATTCAAAATCATGTGCAGAAACTTACCCCCTCCCTCAGCTATATAGCCTCGCCAGACCAACGGGAGAAGCAGCATCCATCATTCACCCTGCATAAACCTTGATAAATTTGCATACTTCAAAATCATGTGCAGAAGACTCCAAACCCCCACCAAGCCCCAAGAGGCAAAACAAGCAAAACCAAAGTTCGCCTGTAGAGGTAGCATCCCTTGTTCACCCTGCATATATCCCTGCATAAATTGGATGTATTTATGAACTTCAAAATCAAGTGCAGAAGCCTCAAAGCCGCCCCCCCTTCAGCCCCATCAGACCAAATAGAATAACAAAACATTAATACCGATGCTAAGCAAGCAAATGACAAAAGATATAGCCCGCGCCAAGCTAACAAGCTAGCAAAACTAGAGTACCTACATAAAGAGAGTAGCGACATAGACGTCCTACTTCTTGGGAAACAAAATGGCGTTCAAATTCTTTCTATTGTCGAACACCCGTTTGCTTATCGGAATTGAATAGAAATGTTGCGTAACAGGGAAACAAAATGGCGTTCAAATCTTGGGTTGTCGCTACTCTCTTTATGTAGGTACTCTAAGCAAAACTCGCCAATAGCGCCTCCTTTAGGCCGAGAAAAAAGAGGAACGTATTTTTTTGGCAGAGTGAAATAAATTATTGAGAGAAATTATTGAGAGAAAGTGAAATGGTTTCGGTGAGAGAAGAGGAATGGATTTTAGGTACACCGTCGATAGAACGCGCGTATATGAGCTAGCTAGCTAAGCCAGAGATAAGCTCGCCAAGGCCGTTAAGCTCACCCAGGTCGATAAGATCGCTTTAGGCCGAGATAAAAGAGGAACATATTTTTGGCAGAAAGTGAAAAGGTTTTGGTATGAGAGAAAGAGGAATGATTTTTTTTCTTAAAAGTGAAATGTATTCCTGTGAAAAGTGGAACGAATTTTGGAAAAAAGTGAAATATATTTTTGTGAAGAGTAAAATATATTTCTGTGAAAAAGTGGAATGTATTTTGGAAGAAAGTGGAATATATTTTTGTGAATAGTGAAATAATATTTTTGTGGAAACTGTGAAACAAATTTTTGTGAAAAGTCGAATGCTTTTTTTAAAGAAGTGAAATATAAATTTGCTGGAGTGAAATGGTTTAGTGAAAAAGAAACATATATTTGTTCAAGTGAAATATATTTTAATTTGATTCCCTTATGGCGTGCCATACAAGTGCGATAGAGAGGGAGAAGATCTAAGAGGAAAGAGGAGAGAGATGGAGAGAGAGAGCCGAAAAGGAGATAATGAAAGAAAGAATTGAACAAGAATTCTGAATCGGTATATTCATTTCAACATCCAGAAAACATGAACAGCTCTATGACAATATGAGAATTCTTTTGACATGAGAAACGGCATCCCTATAATCTGCATGGTCTTGCCATTATGTCAAATTGATCGGATATGTTTCATCTACATAAAAAGTGTATTGTGTACAGTATTTCAAGTTTAGATGACAGATGACGTTCTGAATCTTATGGAAGAGAGAAGAAATTACAAAAGGAAAGATGCAAAATACAAAGAACTTGACAAACAAAACAGAATGAAATGTAAAGGAGCTAAAGAACAATGGCTCCTTAAGGGATGCAAAGAGATAGAGCAACTAGAACGTCTGCTTCATAGTACAATGAATATATGCATCAGTAGATAGAGGAGGTTACACAAAAGAATAAAAAGGAGATAACTAAGATAAAGAGGGAAAGGTACTGTGTGAAGGACAACAAGTACAAAGTGGATGGAGTACATTAAGGAGCTATATGAACACAACAGAAATGAACAAGTGAAAGAAGAAAATGAACAAGGGCCAGCGATTTTAGTAGCAGAAGTTGAGGCTGCTCTTGAAACTATAAGGACGAGTAAAACCTGCGGACTAGACGGAGTCTCTATAGAAATCTATGCTAGTGAGTTTAGGAGAGCCAGAGGTCAAAGAGCTCGCCAAACTATGCAACGTCATCTACACAACAGGCAAATGGCCAGAAGACTTTTTGGTGTCAGAGTTTGTTATGATCCCAAAGAAAACCAAACGCACAGACTTCAGACCATAAGCCTCATCAGCATGCATCTAAGATCTTACTGCTTATTCTCACTTGCAGAATACGGTCAAATATCCTGAAGGAAACTAGTGACTTACAAAGTGGGTTTGTTCCAGGCAAAGGCACAAGAAAAGATATTTTCAATCTGTAAATGACTATGGAACGTTACCTGGAGAAAAGGAAGGATGTGTACATGTCCTTCCTTGATTATAAGAAAGCAGTTAATCATGAGAAATTGATTAGCTGTCTGAACTCTCTGGGGCTAGATGAGAAGGATGTACGTCTGATTGCAAATCTATACTGGAACCAGAAGGCAGTAATACGAAGCAGGGAAGGGCTATCGCCAGAAGTCGAAATACAGAAAGGTGTTCGACAGGGTTGCATGATCTGTCCTGTTGTTCAACATCTATCCAGAGATGATTTTCAGAGTACTGAATGATGAGCAGGGTATCAAAATATGAGGTTTGAAAATTAACAACCTGAGGTATGCAGATGATTCTGTGATAGTAGCCGAATCGGAAGAGGATTTGCAGAGACTTGTAAGAAAAGTGAATAATGAAGGGGAACGATTTTGTATCGCAGTTAATGTCTCCAAAACTAAGACAATGGTAGTGTCACGCAAGAAGGAAGTCCCCCGTGTCAGCATTTAAATCAATGACACATCGATAAAACAAGTCAATAAGTTTGCCTATCTTGGGCAGAGAGTCACAGAGGATGAAAAATGTAACATTGCAGTAAAACAGAGGATTGAAATTGCCAGATCAGTCTTCATGAAAATGAAAAAGATTCTATGTTTTAGGAGGATAAACTTTAAGCTGAGATGCAGAATCTGGAAATGCCACATCTGGATTACCCTACTGTATGCAGTTGAAACATGGATTCTATGCAAACAGAACGAAAGTTAAAGAAGCTTTTGAAATGTGGTGTTTACGCAGAATGCTAAGAATCAGCTGGGTGATGAAAATTAGCAACAAAGAAGTCCTGAACAGCATGAACAGAGCAAACAAAGACTGAAAAAGAACTGATTAACGCAGTGCAGAAGAGAAAATTAGTGTATGTTGGTCATGTGATGAGAGAAGGAGGATTGTAGAAGATCTTACTGGAAGGAATGGTAGAGGGTAAACGGGAAAGGGGTAGAAAGCGAACCACTTGCTTTGATGATGTCAAGAAATTGACTGGTCTTAATCATGAAGAGGTTAGAACAAGGGTTCACGACAGAAGGCAATGGAGATGCATAGCCGCCAAACACTACGGGAAGGGATGGCACTAGATGATATCAAACGTGCAACGCCCACTGCATCAGCGTCCATTTAATCTGTTCGACTAAAAGAAAATGCATCAAATACCATGCTGGTCTTTTCCTTTCATTACCCTTTAATGGAATAGCGTGAGTGTACCTTTTGAGGGAGCACTGAAGAGGTGGGGGCGGCACTGGTTTTACTAATGAAATAAAAATGCTTTTATACGTATATGATTTACACTTTCCGTTCGTTTCTTCACTTTGATTAACTCTTTGATTTCAATTCAACTGAAACTTAAAAAGACTGTGTAATTGCTAACACTGTTTTCTGTTATCTACGTTTGTATTTGTGTTATAATGCTGTTTTCATTTCGTTGCAACTGGTTAATTTTTGTTTTGTATCTCAAGCCCTGAGGAAGACCTGTCACAGGGTCGAAAGCTCGGCATAATAGAGGCAGAGTGAACATACTCGCAACGTCCCGCCGCCCATTTCTTCAGTCACAATTATATATATATATATATATATATATATATATATATATAGAGAGAGAGAGAGAGAGAGAGAGAGAGAGAGAAAGAGAGAGAGAAAGAGAGAGAGAGAAAGAGAGAGAGAGAGAGAGAGCGTGGGTGCATGTGCTCGTGTGGGATGGTGTGTGTGTGTAGAAGGCTAATAAATAGGTAAGGGTAGCCGGGAAGGGTACGTGAGGTGTAAACAGTTAAACCTCATCTTCATTCGTCTTCATCCTTCTCTCCTTCTCTATAATTATTGTCCCTTTTCTCTTTTCTCGCCATTTCTTGTCTTTTTTTTTACTGGGGGAGGGGGAAAAGTCCTCGTGCACCCCGTAATCTCGCCACTGTTCCTCCTTGTTATCTTTTTCTCAAAAGTCATTTTCCTTGTTACAAAATAATTCATTGAAAGCTGTCATAACTTACCGATCCTCAGAGAAACCTTGAGAGAGATCGATGAAGCTCTGATGTCGAAACATCCAGAATCCGAAAGTGGAAAGCTATTAAGACAGCAGGAAGAGGATTTTTTTCAATGCTTAGAATTGTTTTGAGTTCTCAAACAGAAGATAAATGTTCTGGTAAAGGTGAAAAAAATGATTTGTAAACTTTTTTCTCTCGGCCTTCCAACGAGAGTGGGACGTATGCTCTATAGAATACGCCATCCTGTGACTGTATGGGCCACTTTATCATTAGGAAATAATGATACAAGTTTTCAGCATTAATGAAGGAATTTAAACTTTTTTCAAAGAACAATTTTTTTTATTTTTGAAGAGCTTATTTCCAAAAGGCAACTACAGGTACTTATATCAGTCATCTAACAAATGACAATGAAAAAAATCCTACATGACTAGTAATTCATTTGTACGGATTTAGGGCCTTTTGGAAACAAATAGGATTTAACGCCTTATAAGGAAATATTTTTTTTTCTTCACAACATTTGAAGTCATGTACGAAAATATAAAGAATTCTAGAAAAAACAAACTCATGCAGGATTTCTTTCATTCACATTTTTAGATGCCTAATGCTGGTACTCCCAAATCTATCAGAGGTCTTGATGTTTCGCAGAAGAAAATGGATTAAATAAAAAATCCTTGATTTACTCGAAATCACACAAAGGGGATTTGCGCCTTTTGGAAATAAACTCTCCACATTTTAATATTTCATCCATGTCTTTTATCTAATAGATGTAGTTTACGTTTATAATATTATGTACGAGTTTTCTCTCCTTAGTTGTATTTAACATAATTATTCTCCATATTTATCCATAAGGGATCCTTGTTTTTATAGGCCCCAGTGGCCTCCTATTTCATTTCACTTATATTAAAGCGTGAAACATACATTGCCTGTTATGTTATTTAAATTATTTCTTTCTTTTGGTGTATGAATACAATTACGTTTATTAATGTTGGTTCCATTTCAACAAAGATTATATAAGCTAACGCATAAATAAATAAACATGTAAATAAGGTGAAAGCAAACGCTTACCCAAAACGATTTCCAAAACGTCTCATACTCACATCCTATTCGCGCTGTAGTGCCAGTCCCCATGCACCGCGAGATTTACCACACTTGTTTTTAAAGTCAATCCACCTGCTGTCGGGTTGGTAGTCAGAGAAGCGGAGGGGATGGAGAATGACGAAATGTGAATGCTGTAAAAGAGAGAGAGAGAAAATGAAAACAAAACAAAACAAAGCCCAACAAACAAACTACAACATCAACAACAACAATAAATGTTGCCTTTTGCACAAAATTAATCTGCCAGTTATGAATCGGGAGGGGAAGACATTATCGGACATATTTTTTATTATTTTTGTAGCTAAAAACAAAACAAATTTCCTATCTTTTCATGAAATCATTATTTGCGAGGGATCTTAGAGAAAAAAATTAGATTTTGGAATGATGAAACTTTGTATTAAAGAGTACTTGAAGATTTATCCATTGTTTATCTGTTATACTGATAAAAAATACCATGCACTGCATTTTTTCGGGTATGCCTCAACCGAGTTAGCAGGAGAGCCCATTCATCGCACTTTGTTTTACTGGGTTTCTCTCACAGTATGGGGCGGCGCCAGGGCATTTTGATGGGGGGGGGGGGGACAATATGACCCGAAGGTAAGTTTTCGTTTTAAATGAAAAAAATAGGGGTACTATTTTTTTTTGCATGACCCAGCCCTCTTTTCCCATATACTTTTTTTTCTTCCTCCTCCTTTTCTTCTTTTCCTCTTTTCCCCCCTTGTTTATCACTTGAAAAATCATAGGGGGCATTCGCCCCTGCCCCCTCCCTGAAGCGGCGCCCCTGAAAGGTACACGTACACAAATCAAATCAATTACAATGAAAATTACAGAACACTAGAAATCTGATAAAAAAAACTAAAAAGCCATTTATTCCCTTGTTATATGCGGGAGCCATGCAGCTTTTGGCCAACTCGGTTCCGATTGAGCAAGAAAAATGGCTCTATTTGCTTTTTTCGGGCAAGCGTATTAAAACGAATATAAACCAGGTTGAACCAACGGAAACTGAATTGGCCAAAGTCTAACGACGGCTCTGACAGTGAATGGTGTAGGTTCCATGACATTTGCTCCGGCGACAATTGCTCCGGTGGAAAATCTGAAGCCAAATATAAAACCTAACCCCAAACCTAACACTAACCCTAATTCTTATCCTCACATCATTCTGAACCAAAACCCCTATTGCAACCCTAACCCTAACCCTATGTCTTCGGAGAAATTAAGGCAGGAGCAACTGTCGCCGGAGCAAATGTCGTGTCACCATGGTGTATGGCCCCACAATTCGTTCCCCATTCACTCTATACAATTAAAAAAGTCTAATTCCCTAAATGATGAACAAATGTTATTCCTCGAATACTTACTTTTTGGCGCCAGCCTCAACAGTCCAGATTCCATACTTGATGGTTTTGCTTTGGTCAGGTATAATTAATTTTTGCCAATCTACCTGTTGCTTGAGCACCTGAATCCCGACATCCCTAACTGATATGAGGAAAATGGTCGAAATAGTGTAGTACTTTTTAAGTGGTATTGTTCAGCAGGTTCAGTTCATTTCAGTTCAATTTCAACAACTTTATCTCCTTCCTGTCTAAATAGATGAGAGAGCCAAAATTGTTGACTTGCAAAGTTTGATATTGAAATAGGGAAGGTAGCTGACACTTCTTTTTTTCCAAAGCGTTTTTTCTATGGAACAGGGTTCACAAAGCAATAATTCTGAAGCCGGTAAATAACATCTCACCATCACAAGTTTGAAAATGAAAGCCATACACCCAGTCGGCTTTACAAGAGGCGTCTTCATCATATCATGCTCATTATGTTTCAAATGGTAAACCAACTAGAATTTTAGACAAAATTTGAAAACAGTGGTGTTCATTGATTCGTGACTCTAGAAACCTAAAAAAGTTTCCGTTATATGGACATGAACAAAACCTTTATGGCTTTCATTGTCGGTAAACATTATAGTAAATTTACAGGAATTTTCAAATTTTCATTTCCTGATTTTTTGAAACGGCAAGTATTGCAATGAATGCATGGCTGGTAAAGTGTAGATCATACTGAATCAAAATTGAGAGTGAGAGTACTCACAGAAGTCGAGACCATTCTGTGAAATCCTGGACTTGAATCCCGGCTTCTCGTTCCCTTCAGCAAGCGAGACCAATAAAAGGCAGCAAACCCCAAGGTAACCCGCCAAAACGGGAGACTTTAAATTTTCTCTGGACATGTTGAACAACACTCCACTACCTGTTAAGCGTGAAGTATCTATTATGATTAAATGTGCTAAGGCGGCATAGCTCCGATTTTCGACACAAAAATATTGTGCGCTTTTATCTAAAGCTACAGTTGTGATACTATACGAGCTGAACAATTTGGAAACGGAAGCAATTTTAGAAATGAAATAAATAACTCGCTCATCTAGAAATTTGAACCCTACCGTAACGCTCCAAAGCTCCCACTGTTAACCTGTTTGTCTATAGAATAAGACTCATCTACTGAAACATAAAACCCCCATAACATTAGTAGAGAAGAACCACTTATTCTCATCTCCTCTGTTAGCTTGTTTTTAATTCACCTCTTCAGAGAACAGTTTACATTAAGAGTTCACAATGCAGCATCTATTTCCATCCTGTAAATAATATGACGATTTAATTGGGAAGTCGGGCATGTTGGGTATGATACCCACTGCCATTTCCCAAATTCACAAGATAGCAGTTTTTTGGGAAACATCGAAATGATTTGCCGAAATTTCTAGTGCGAACTCACCCACGAGTACTTTTTTTTTTGCACACACACACTCACATACACTCACCACCGCCACACACGCACCCCCATACCAACACACCACAACCTCATCTACCCGTTTCCCCACCCCCCCCCCCCCCCCTCTTCCGCCTATACACACATACTGTCGGGACCTTCTTATCCCATCTCTGGTTTGTATAGCATTTCAAATTATGATACATTTATCAAAAAAATCGACAACTATTAATTGAAATATTATTTATTCTTTGGAAAGTGAGTTTTGTACACGCCATTCTCTCTCTCTAAAAATTTTTGGGGATATATACCTTCACCATCCCCCCCCCCCTCCGAGAATTACACCAATAATTGATACCATAGGTACAGAATCTTTTTTTTTTTCATTGGCTAGTGACAAGAGCAAGATGTCCATCTAAATTTCCACCTCAGGGAAGAGGCATAAATATTATTCTACCATGTTTAGTGTATGTATAAAACCGCTGCTGTATCAATTTCCAATCAATTGCAATCTTTATCTTTTTCCATTAATCTTTCATTTTACTTTTTCGATTTTTATTTCCCCCCAAATGTTATCTTTTGTAAATCTTATTATTGCCTGTATTTATGTATCTTATCACTTCGAATGATGGAAAATATTGTGATTTGACCTGATTGTCTAATAAAAACATAAATACAAAAATCTTCCACATTCGTGTTGCTAATCAGATCTAATTTAATATCTGAAATCAGTTTACCATATTACGATGGCTAAACCATAAACATAAATTTATGACCCCAAATAGTAATTATTGGGGTGTACATTACTATGTTTTAATCATATTCTCTCCATCTGTAATGTGTGTAATGTCTAGAACTATCACTATGAACATGGCGGACAAAGAAAGCGGACAAAATAAACAACCTCTCATTCTACCCTTCACAATGGTTCTGGTAGTCAAAAGAACATCCCTTCACAGCTATCATGTATAATCATGTAGTTCCAGGTAAATATGCATGTGACACCTGTTCCACATATATTAGACAATAGTAGTGAAGGGATGTTCTTTTGATTGCCAGAACGATTGTGAAGGGTAGAATGAGGGGTTGCTTATTTTGTCCGCTTTCTTTGTCCGTCATGTTCATAGTGTCTATGGTAAAACTATGTGAAATACAGCGGCATAGATACCGGAGGGAAATAATGACTTCGCCCACCAAGCGACTGTACATTCCAGACAAAGAGTACGTGCATGATTCAAACATTCTGACTAACGAGATTTGTTTGATGTATAAAGTACAGATAAAGTGTATTTCCTGAAGCTGTATAGTACGGATGGTTGCAGTTGCGGGGGAGTTGTTGAAAGGAAAACTATGCTTCGAGCCTTCTACGTCACAAAAGAATAAAATTAAAGAGCACCACTGGAAGCACATAAGACCATTGCACATTTCACAATGGTATTGACATTGTTTTATGATGAGAGCATACAGCGTGCCAGGGGTGAATGCAGGATTTCATAAAACACGGTACACAGATATCAGGAAAATTTTGACAATAAAAAATGATAATAATTCATCCCAAATCTAGTCAGATTTGACTATAGATAACAGGATCAGACGCGGGCCCCAGCTAGTCAAAACTGACACAATTCTAGTCGAAACGACCAGAATTCTAGTAAAGTTAACATAGAACCCCGCGAGAACCGACACTATTGTAGTCAAAATGATCAGATTCTAGTAAAATAATTTGATAAAGATCACCAGATCCTACGGGTAGGCCTACTTATTCTGTTCTAGTCAAATTTGACTAGATTATAGTGAAAATGAATGACCATAATTCTAGTAACAATGAACAAAACTTTTACTGGAAGTCTAATCAATTTCACGAGAATCGAGTCACGTTATTGGTGCCTGTAATGATCCGGTGATCTAGTCAGATTAGTTTACCAGTGTTGGGTCCGAGACAGTCTCAGACGAGACAGAGACCGAGACCGAGACAATGATCCCCGAGACAGAGACACTTGTGTCCAGAACAGCCGAGACCGAGACCGAGACCGAGACGAGACACGAGACACACAATCACTGTCTCGAGACATGTCTCAAGACACCCAACATTGTAAATGCTTGAGTATGCTGGGGGGGGGGGGGGGGAGGGGGGCTTACAGATGTGGGACTTTTACCATTTTTGTAACATAGTCGTTGGCCGCCCGGCCGTCAATTCTGAATTTTGTTTACTTCTAGTTTTTACTTTCAGAATGAAAACAATGTGATTTTATTCTACGGATTGGAGTAAAACAGTGAGATTAACTCGTCAAAATTGAGCTCTTTTTCAGTGTCTCGCCGATGTCTCGGCCTCCGATACACGAGACATTTCCCTTCGAGACAGAGACCGGGACCAAGACAGTAGTGTCCGAGACCGAGACACGTCTCAAGACACCCAACACTGTATTTTACCCATATCTATTAGAATCGTTTCAGTTTTGACTAGAAGTATTAGTCAGTCAAATTTGACTAGATTTGTTTTTAGAGTATAAATAAATAGTGGTACCACTTCCCCTGATATTATACGTACTCCTGAAAACCGGATATATACATGTACATGGGTGTCGTTTTGTGTTCGTGATTTGGGGGGGGGGGTGATTTGTTGCCGAATATCTTCGGCGAGGGAGCGAAGCAACCAATTTAAGCGGGTTGTCATCAAAATACGTCAGCATAAGAGCTTTTTCTTTTTGGCACTATGTTACTGTCTAAATCTCCCTGTTTCTGTACATTACGATCGAGCGAAGCGAGCGAGGAAAAACACACTCTTTTCATATCATTTCCTCATCAAAATTAGGCCTATAAGATATCTGAATAGTATATTTGGTCACCTCCCTGCCAAATATGACTATTCTAGCACCTCGCTGGTCTAATGATTGTTTGCTGTTCAAAAGCGAGAGAGGAAAAAAACACAGTCTTTTTACTACAAAGAATAATTTTGTCATCTTACTATACCGGTAGGCCTATTTTTATTTAAACTACATATTCGGTCAACTCACTTGCATGTCCAAATTGCCCTCCCAAACTATCATGTATCAAAATGTTATTCAAGGGAGCGCAACTAGCGAAGAATCTCCAATGCGCCTCAAACATTGTCAAAGATAATTAGTATATATGATTACCTAATTGCTAGATATGACGCTATTTGGCTTGTCGCTTGGCACCCGCAACCATTCTGTTTCTATGAGCAAGTGAAGGGATCTACTGCCAAAATAAACTAGATGATTTTGGTAAAGCATATCTTCCCTCAGAATTCGAGGATACGTGGACCCCTTATAGCTTCAAACATGTCAAAACCATTGTGTTATCAGGGCATTATATCCGGAGCATAGGTGTTTGTTGCTCAAAAATATCATGTATCTAGATTTTATGAGCGAGCGTAGCAATCGAGAAAAAAATAATGATTTTTAAAATACTGAGACTAGGTTCCAGTGTACTGTTACTCCATTCTCATGATTTTAGTAACGTATTTTTATCGGCTATTCCTTTCCATGGCCGTACGCAGCGGGGAGGGGGGGGGGGGTAACTGCCCCCCCCCCGAAATTTTGAAAACTTACCTTTTAAAGAAAATTTTCACAAAATCCACGAAAAATGTGCATCAAATCCCTCAATTTCACTTTTAAAAAATGCAAAAGCGCTCTCGTGACCAGCTTGGTCGCTTCGCTCCCTTGCTTTCGAGCTTCTTCGAAAATTTTTACACATCTTGCCCCCCCCCCCGGAAAAAAATTTCTGCGTACGGCCCTGTTCTTTTCTCATATTTCAGATATTATATGATATTAATTGGCGAATAATCATAGGCGATTATCTCCTGTTCTTCTATTTTAGGTCATGTCGTTCGGTTCCTTGCAGTTATTTCACAAACATTTTATGAATAGAAGAATGGTATAACCAGGGAGGTCCCCCCTTTTACCTTCCTGGTATGATAGAAAGACAAAATGCAAACCAATTTCCTTTCATTAGTCTGCGAGTAAACAATAGTATAACATTAGGCCTATGAACGACAAGATGCAAACCAATTTCCTTTCATAGGAGTCGTCACATAACCGGTATCGGTTAATTGCCAGTAGAACAAAAGTATAACAGATAACCGGGGGGGGGGGGGGGGGATAATACAGGTCATCCCCCTGCCCAAAATATTGAGGGGGGATATATCCCCCCCCCCCCCCGATCGATATCCATGTACATGTATGAGGGGTCACGCTCTATAATTTAATATTGATAAAATCTGACTGTTCCTTTCGAACCGAATATTTCGAAAGCCAGGGAAGGGATGTTAGAAATGTTTACGCAAAACTGAACGAAGATATTAAGTCAAACAATGATTGGGAATCACGACTTATGTTTCGAAATGGGTTCTAGAGATGTTGTAACACCAGAAAAAAAACCCAGCAGATTTAAAAAAAAAAATCTTCCTTCATGTAAATATATATGCTTGCACGAACATTATACTCACAATTAAAACTGCCCTAGCTCGTATGTCTTACAACACATAGGCTGAACCGCAGTGGACAGGTATGAAACCTCCGGGTTGCAGTCAAACGCAACTTTAAAAATCAAACGCAAGTCCTAAATGGGCGCTTCTGATTGGCTGAAAATCAAGTTGTGCTTGATTTGGATCAAAGTTTTATGCAAGAGACCCCTGGACTAACATCTCTATACTTCCTCCTCCTATTCTCCTACTTTTCTCCATCCTCTTCTCTTGCCCTTTGTCATCCTTTCTTGAATTATATTTCACTTCTTTCCTTATTCTTTTTCTTCTTCCCTATATCCTTTAGCTTCTTCCTCTCAACTCTTCTTTTATTACCTAATCTTTCTCTTACAGTTTTCCCCCTCCTTTGTCTTCTGTCTATCATTCCCCCACTCCTCTCATTCTCTTCATTCTCTTCTTCCTTCCAGATCTTGTATCTTTTATTGCTTATTCTACTCAGTAATTCATATGATTATATGATATGTACCTTGTTACTTTTTCCCTTGTCTCTATTTATTAAGGAGTAAAATATCTACAAAATACAGCTTACATTATACAGTATCTATTATTATACGTAGGAGGTTTATGGCTTGCACATTATCATTTTTTTCTTCGTCTTTTAATATAAGTTTACTCTTTGCAAGTTCTTACCCTCATTGTGCACAATTTGCTAAAGTAAGTTATGTATATTTTATGCTGTATCATTTTGTAATAATGTTTTTAATAATATTTTTCATTTTACACAGTCAAGTGCATTGTTCTCATAGACACATGTAACCGGTACTTATTCATTTTTTTTGTTTTGGTTCCCTTTGTTTTAATGTGAATAAGGTGATATTGATGGGAAAATACCGCCCATGTTAAACTGCTTCAGTAGTTTTGGTCGAAAAGTGATTCAAGTCTTTATAGTTTGATGACACGAATTTAACTATTTATCATGAAGGTTCTATACACATACAGCACCTGAAAAAGAATTAGGATCTATAAATTTATCATAGTCATTTTGCCAACACCTTTCCAATTCTTCATGACTTTCACCCTTCAAAGAAGAATGCTGAATTTTATACGGTAAAGATGAAAAACAATATAAGAGCTTTCTCAGTCTATTCCCTTTATTTCAACATTGCTAAGTGGCGATCCTTCTGTTTTAACCCAATCATATTTGGGGTTAGAAGTAACAAATCTGAGTAAACTACATACCAGCAATGGTAAAATTACACACAACAAATATGAAATGCTTCAAATTGAAAGAGAGAGAGAGAGAGACAGACAGACAGGCAGAGACAGACAGAGACAGAGAGACAGAGAGACAGAGAGACAGACAGAGACAGAGAGAGAGAGAGAGAGAGAACATATGTACAAAAGTTGTTTAGATGTATACATGTACATATATTCTTACAAACTGAGGCAAAAGTAAGTAAGTGAATATTCAAGGAAACTGACTTTAAAACAGCTAAAGGGTACATTGGCTGGACAGACAACAATAGGGTTAGGGTAAGGGTTAGGATTAGGTGGACACGAAGTACATTAGGTGGACACCAGACAAATATACATACTTTTTATTAGTTTGGCGTATTTGAAGCAAGCTTTACACAGTTATAGTTACTGACAAAGTCACCAGTCACATATTTGACCCATTTCTGAAATATTTGGGTGGCAAAAGGAAGCAGGTATACCCAGAATTGCCAGGAAACTTGGCAAAAGGGGGCAAGTTACAGCAAACAATATTATTTCTGATCACAAACTGCCGTGTTATAAGACCTGGTAATTTGTTTTATCATTATGGCATTTGAATTTGTTACTTGCTTCCTTCTGTCAAAGGAGGGCGGAAATGAATGCAAAGGGGGTAAAAAGACATACGAATTAATTTTTTTGAAAGACATAGTGGCCATAACCATGATAACTTTAAAATCCAAAGTCTTTATCTAAGTGTGAATTTACTTTTCGGAAAATTTTTTTTTCATTCATTTTAAAAAAAAAAAAAAAACGAAAGAGGTGCTATTGGCATGTTTGATGACTGAAGATTCTACTCTTTGGTGCGTTCAGCTTTCTACTGAGAATATGTTTGGTGCCTCTAGCTTTACCCTGCAGCTGCCAAGTGCACAGGTGAGGCATGCGTGTCAGTATTATGGCATTTAGGTAGTACGGACACGGGTCTTGGAAGGTGGCGTATAGGTCAGGTTCGTCCCGATCTTCAGAAATCCCTGTGATATGACACAAGGAAATGAAGAAAAACACACATACATTATACATATACTTATATACTTAATATGCCATGTGCATGTAGATATTTAAAGTAAAGGAAATCAAAGTAAGTCCAATGCATTTTATGCTTGATTGTATACGTTTGTATGTGATTATTTGAAAGCTGATGGCAGTGAATATCAGATATAAATAAAATTAAATTGCTTAATGTGTAAAAATACAGAAGTTATTTTTTTTTCACTGAAATGACTGATACTCGATTGTTAATCCACTGGACAAAGCTAACAAATTCCACTATTAACAAGAAGTGTTAATGTTTGAAAAGAGAGTTTCATTTTGCCATGTGAACCGATTTGCTGTTCTTTACATAGGCGTCAGTCCGTTATATACATATATACATTGTGTATATATATATATATATATATATATATAATATAATATATATATATATATATATATATATATATATATATATATATAATGTGAAAGTGCTTCGGCAACGTACGTGATGGTGCTGCATCGTATGTGAAAGTTATAGTTGTGACAAGAAGGAGGCGGCGGGACGTTGCTAGTATGCTCATTGCCTTTATTGAGCCGAGCTTTCGACCCTGTGACAGGTCTTCCTCAGGGCTGGATTTTGGCAGTAGGGAGGAGTTGGGTTTGTGTTGGCCGTGTGTTGTTTAGCGAATTCGCTAAACGACATATTCTTCATATGGAATGGCTCACCCAGAACCCTCTCCACCATCCAGAACTCCATGAACGACATGCACCCAACCATTAATTTACATTTGAGTCATCCAATGACACCGTCCATTTCCTTGATGTCTCACTCCAACTCTCCAATAATCAAACAGAAACTGAGCTATACACAAAACCTACAGATACATACACATACCTTTTACCATCGTCATGTCACCCTAAGCACTCATTCAAAGCATCACAGACAGTCAGGCTCCACGGGTTAGGAGAATTTGCTCAGACACCTCACGCACAAGCCATCACCTCAAGCAACTAGAACAGCACTTCACAGAACGCAACTACGACATCAGCATAGTCAGACAACGAATTGAACGTCCAAGTGACAAACCCAGGTCAGACCTTCTAAAATACAAACCTAGTGAGACAACCGACTCAAAGAAAGTGTACTTTCCCATCACATATGCCCCACCACTGCTACCGTCCCTCGAATCATTCACAAACACCTTCCCCTCTTACACCAATCAAAAGAAATGGCAAATATTTTTCCCCAATGCCCCCCCCACCTCCTACCGTCGAGGGCGTACACTGAGAGATTTGCTTGTACGAGCAAAGAACCCATCCCCCCTAGCGACACAACCACAATGGATGGCCCCCAGGCTTCTCCAAATGCACATCACCCAAGTGCATTCTCCATCAACACATCACAGAAACCAAAACCTTCAAAAGCACAGTCACCGGACAACAATTCACAATCAAATCCACCATCACATGCAAATCATCTTGGGTTATATACCTAATAACATGTTCACACTGCGACAAACAATACGTCGGCAAAACAGAAACTACATTATACACCAGATTCAATAACACACGATCAGAATCCGAAACCAACACAAAACACTACCCTACACAACCCACTTCAACCTCCCCTCACACACAGTTGATAATGCAAAATAACAGGCATAGAACTCATCCACAATAAATCTCACCAAACGATC